>JAECUM010000485.1:0-55394 GCA_016617855.1 Megalonaias nervosa | reverse complement strand
TCTAGGACAAGACAAAGAAAGTCAAATTAACTGACCCTAACCATAACCCATCTTTTCTGTAAATTCACTGCACAAGCAAATCTTCAACAAAATAATGTATGCATCAGTTCATTTTTGAGACAAGAAACACAAGCCACATTACTTAAAGAAAGATGTAAGAAAAAACAGATAATACTTCACAATTTCAAGCCAGGCTCTTGAACTGTGAACATTATAGAGTATTTAAACATTGTGGAATATCATGCATAACGGTAACATTCTTCTAGTAAAGGTAATGGACTTGTAGTACAGGTATAAAAGTATCTCTTTCCTCAAAAGTTTCTTGTGATGAGGTCAGTGTTTTTATGTGGAGCATTTGTATTTATTTATGTGACAGGATTTGTTCAGCTAATTCCTCATTTATACATCTAAAAAAATAAAAAGTAATGCTTTCATAATTTTGTGGACTGTTACACGCACAGATGCTGAAGCTCTTATAATTACAGACTCTCTCATCACATAAGCACTTTAAAGAGACTTTTATAGATATCTTAGGCTTCATTATTGCAAGGGAACACTGATGTGAAACTTGGATTACTCTTTGCAGACTTGTCCAAAGAGGGCACTAGGGTTGACAATGTTGGTCTGAGTAGAAGAGTTGATCTCCTGAAGGAAGTTTGCTAGTGCCATTGTAAGGGGTCTGGCTTTACTAAGGCTGATCTTAATGCTAGGCTGCAACAACAAAAAAGACATACTGAGTAAATCATAGATTACACAAACTTCAAAACCTAATTTCTACAAAAAAATACATGTATAAAGTCATGATTTTCAGCAGACCTGAAGCAAAATGTCATTAAATAATGGAATATGCAAGAATAATGTACTTTAAGAAAAACAATAATAATAATAATATCCACTTGTACATATAATATAATAACTAGCATGACAAATAGCATCCCATGTCAGAAATATGTCATGAGGTCAAGCTGATTACATATTCAAATAGTAGCATGACAAATAGCATACCATGTCAGAAATATGTCATGAGGTCAAGCTGATTACATATTCAAATAGTAGCATGACAAATAGCATCCCATGTCAGAAATATGTCATGTCATGAGGTCAAGCTGATTACATATTCAAATAGTAAAAAGTACTCTCTGGAACCCAGCATCTCATCTTCATCCTTCTGAAGATTATATCTGACTCATAAAAATTAAGTTGATGATGATACCATTGCAGTGTGACACCCATTTCTTATCACACTTTAACATGTGGAACAATAAAAACTGTCAACTTAGTAGAAAATCTTCATAGAAGACAAAATGAGGATAAGTAGAACAATTCATGCATTTAAAAGACAACCTTTAAGAACCATACCAAATCCATAATATAATCATCCTCATCTTTACTGCAGGTACTGGACTTGTCACTGATATATTTCTTGCCAGGCAGGAAGAGTGGTCCCCCTTCTATGCTCCTTTCCATCAAGAGGTTCTCCAGACTGTATGTCTGAATCAAATTCTGAAAATAAAATGTCAGTGTTATTTATTCATCAACAAAACAATGAATGGATTTCATGATTCTCTCTTTAGAATAGATTAGAGATATGCAAATGAGCCTGTATGAACAAAAAGTAACAATCATCTCCTTAGATAAGTCATTTATATGTCACTGCAGCCTAATTTACTGTTGAATGCTCACAAATTGTATCAGAGGAAATTTTATTCATGAATTTTGATAAAGACATGATACCTCAAAGATGGTGGTACATAATCAATACAGACAATATTTATAGCATAATATCTATAGACTTTATAACAGTGGGGGGGTGAGAGAAAAAAGGGGAGAGATAATGATCTAATGGTTCAAGTCAAATTACATTTTACTCAAAAAACATATTAATCAACAGTAGCAAAAGAAAATATATTTTGTTTGTTGTTTCTTTTATGTTGTTGCATATATTACTCACCTGCATGGCTGCATTGAAGAAACATGTGTTCCCCACATTACGCAAACCCTGCAAGTATTCAAGTTAACAGATTTCAATGAACAGTTTGTAGTATTTCATCAGACAATTTTAAAGTCTGGCTTAACAAAGCATTTTTAGTACTCAGCTCTAACATAACATTTCCGACAATTACTACCCATCACTTGCTATTTTTAGGGGTGTATAAAAAAAATTTTAATTAGCTTCGCAATTTAACAAATATTTTCACATCTGCTCTTCACACTCATAGATTATGGACAAACTTTTTTAATTATAAAAAAATTGCACATCAGCAGAAGACATAATAAATATGCTGATAAACAAAGTTCTGCTTGCTAAAAAAAGAGGTTCTTTAATGAAACAAATTTGGTTCCATACCATTACTTTCTGGCCTGATGGGCCCTTGCTCTCCTGTGAGGAATCAACATTGAAGGATGCAGCAGGAAATGCAGCAGTATGGGCTGTAAAATTGGGATAAAAAAACCAACACAAACACCAATAATTCTGTGCAACTAGTTTCGCATTTAATGTATGCTTCTTCAGGCACAAATGTTTTGAAAGAAACGGATGACATCTTTATATTTTAAAATAACAATTACATCATAAATGATATGCATGATCATAACAATTTTATATATATGACAGGATCGAAAAGATACACGAGTATCTAATGAAACCTGAATCAGTAAAATAATAAAAAAAATAGAGACAAACAGTCATACATATAATTATATTGTTATAAAGGATATTCAATTTATCAATTTTAAAAAAAAAATATTTTATACAATTTTATATAGTGCATTGGTATTAAGGCCATTAAGATACAAAGTATCTTAACCTATCAATCCAATAAGTTTCTTTTACGAGTCTATTCAGGTCTCCATGCACATTATCTATTGGCATGAAAGAAAAATCCAGTAGAGGGTGATTATTGGTATAAAAAGTGTTGAAATATTAGAGGAAAACTGAGGATCTCTATCATGTTTTATATGCCAATAGATATTGTGCATAGAGACCTGAATAGACTGATAAAAGAAAGTTATTGGATTCATAAGTTAAATACTTTGTATCCTGAAGGCCTTAATACCAATGCACTATCTAAAATTGGATAAAATACTTCTTTTTTTTTAAATTCATAAATTGTATATCCTTTATAACAATATAATTATATGTATGACTGTTTGTCCCTATATATATATATATATATATATATATATATATATATATATATATATATATATATATACTGTGCTCAAATTTTACAGATGTAACAAATAAAGTGAACTGCTTCGACAGTGCAATACATGAAGGCATGTTTTGGGAAGAAGTTCTTGTGGAAAGGATTTCTATATCAATTCAAAACAGAAAATACAATGACAGGCCATTAGTTACCTCTGCTACATAATCGACCTTTCATATTCATTTAAAACTTTCACATTTCCCCCTCTAATAAATTTCACTGCATTATGAATCAAGGAATCAGTGATTACATAGCCAGTCTTTGCTTTTACCAGTCTCAAATAGCCATTATAAAAATTTTGATGCAGAAAATAATATAAACCAAAACAATCTTGCCCCATTTTGAACTAAAGATTTTTTGTAATCTTTTATATTTACATTTGAACTTTGAACCATTAAACAATTTAAAATTTGACCTTTAATCATTACTATATAACATGTATTGTACTGATGCACCATAAAAGTACATAAATTTCTACCTCCCCTACCTACTCACCTACCTACCTACTCTAACCAGGCCATTTAAGACAAAAAAAAAGCAAAAAGAAAAGAAATTCTTTTCAAATAAAAGTGGAGGTGCTATAAGGACTTGAAAAAACCACTGAAATTAGCATTCTTTTTGTAATATTTCATTTTAAAAAATCATTCTTCTTATAATCTGTTTGACAAGCTATTACCACCCCTGGAAGTCATATTTTATTGCAGGAAGTTCACTGGATTTGAGTACCCTTTGAGCAACAGCCAGCAGAACAAATTTCATTCATGCATCAATAATTACCTTGATTTGCCACTACAACTGAGGCCTTGCAGGAGCATGCAGTATAGACACCACCAATCCATGCCATAACTTTCCGAGTTAAATAGCCATTTCTGCCCTTTAAGGAATCAACACTGGGGACTGCAAAAGGGAAGACAGTAAAAGAGTAAAAACCTTTAAAGACTCTTCTTCTATTTGTTCTTCATTATGCTTAGCAAGCTTAAATAGCCTAATATGTGGAACTAAAATTAATCAGAGCAACAATCCCGCCTTCACACTTGTTATCATTATATTAATCCTCATTAAATTCTGCACTACTGTATGAATACTCAGTGTTGTGGCTAATTGCATCATGATGACATCAGCTGAAAATTTAACTTTCACTGGACTGTATCATGTTGGTTCCCCTCCATGTGCTCCAACATGAAGTAAATGAAGTCCCTTCCTCTTCTGGCAATCTCATACTGACACATCTTGCTGGAGATAATGATTGGGATGTAAAAAAATTTATTCAAGTCACATGCCACAAACTGCTTCTTTAATTCTGCATTTACAAAAGATGGGTCATTCTCAATCAAAATGTTTTAAATTTCAACAACTGCTAAAAAAAATTAAAAAAAGGACATCTATACATGAACAGTATACAAATACTATTAGTGTTTTTCTCTTTTTTGTTTTAATGGCAAGTGTGAGAAGGAAAACAATGAATGCAGTTTGCAAACCCCATCAACAAACTGATCAAGGACAGAACATGTCATCTGGCATGGTTAACATATCTCCTCATATGACCTTTACAGACAGTGACATCAGATCTCAATTAATATTCAAGTTTTTTTTTTTGTTTGAGGGCAAGACCATTAGCAATCAAGTTTTATATTAGAAGGCAAGCTCAAATTTGCAGTTACAATCACTTACTTTTTACATCATGTTTGATATTTTATAAAACCACATCAGCTCATTTGCAAGGAAAAACACACCATGCTCTATTACATTCAACCATGGTACATGTATACACAAAAGGTCAATATATGTCCTGAGACACCCTCAATTATTTTCAAAAGTATGTTTTTATGACCTATAAAAATTTGGACAAGAAATTATAGCAGTTATATGGTAGTTTGCTTTTATGTAAGCAGCCCTTAATAAGTATATGTTTACTGGCCTGGATTTTTATCAGAAAACAAGAGTCAAATAAACCAATTATAATCAAAAGTAGATGAAACAATGAGCTCCCGCAAGACAGAAGTCAAATGAATAATATGCGGAAAATTACAATTTATGTTAAGCCAAGACACAAAACAAAAATGAATTAATGTGGAAAGGTAATATCACTAATGACCCTGTCAATGATGTGACTATGTGGACTCCCCAGCAGTACAAGCTAGTGTGCAAACTAATGCTAATTTCCAGTTGAGACTCATCAATACATAGTGCAAATATTTACATGTAATAGTAACGATACATAGTGCAGACCTTTACTCAGTAGTATCAACATATAGCACAGACCTTTACATACACTAGTATCAATACACAGTACAGACCTTTACATACATTAGTATCAACACATAGTACAGACCTTTATATGCAATAGTATAAATACACAGTACAGACCCTAACATACAATAGTATCAATACATAGTACAGACCTTTACATACAATAGTATCAATACAAAGTACAGACCCTTACATACAATACTATCAATACACAGTACAGACCTTTACATACAATTGTAACAATACATAGTACAGACCTTTACTCAATAGTATCAATACACAGTAAAGACCTTTACATACAATAGTAGCAATACATAGTACAGACCTTTACATGTAATAGTTTACCATGTATGTTGATGGATGGTGTAATAATCCACAAGACTGACTTAAAATCTCTAAGAGGTAGTAGATATGATATAATTTGTATCAGCAAAAGCAAAAAACTGCCAAACAATCATATTCACCTAGCAGTAGTGAAGGGAGGTAAAAGCAAGGGTTGGGAAGAGTTTCGTCCCTTTACTTTTGACTTTTCTTTTTTTTTTAAAATCTTCTGATTGCTAGATTTGATAGCTACCTGAGCATCTTCCTAATGTTAATGTGATCAGGGAATGTATTCAAAAGAGAAATTGAGATCTTAGAGTCTGATTTATCCTAAACTGGTATGCCAATAGTGTTCATAACTTACAGATCAATAAAGTGAACACTACTAATTGAGTTCCTGCTTTAGACTAGATTATCTCTGTAAGGAATTGCATGAAGGCATGTGTTGGGAAGAAGTAATTTATAACAGTAAATCTTCTTTACCTCTTGCTAACTTCTGAAGATGTTTCATGCATTTTACCAGCCGCTTGCTTTGGACAACTGGGATCTCACCACTGCATTCATAGCACCTGAAAGTTTATGCTTCAATTTTCAAATTCTGACAGAAGTAGTCAAGTCAGTAGATGTTTTCATAATAAACATTTGCTCACCGGAACTGTTTTAAGTAGGTTAATGGATATTTGTTTTTTTAGAGTTTAGGATCTTCAGAAATAAACATTATTCTATGGATTTTATTAGTCCAGGTTTAAATTTTAAAAAATTCCAATACCAAGTTTGACAGACATGGAATCAGATTTTAAAGTTAGGCCCCACAAAACAATCCAAATATGTGAATCCAATTTTCTTGTATTCTTGACACATTTCTGTAAAATTAATTTTAAAAAACTCTTAGTTAAAAACATTTTATTCCCAAAGTAAAGAATCCACAATTTCTTTTATTGTTAAATCTCAGTAATTATTAATAATATGCTGGTGAGGTAAGGTAATTTAAGCATTTATTGCAACTTCTGACATACATAAAATGTTCTTGAGACACAAATAAATTTCTTACCAAACCATCCATGTAGTTGTATTGATGACCAGAGCATGAGAGGTGGAGCCTGCAGCAACTACATGTCTGAATGCATGCCCTCCTGGGGAGTTAATGCCACAGCCCTGTTTCAGATAACAGAAAATAATCATTAGAGTGAAATTACCCATTCACAGTATGTTAGGAGTTTATCCACAATCTCACAAATTCCTCCCTCCCAAGCTAAAACAAAATGTCAGGCATGTATTTTGTCTCATTTTACCATCAGAAGTAATAAAAAAAATAACCTGATTTCTATGGGAAGTTCAAGCAAGAGTAGTCTCTCTTTGGATAGAGGGACTGGTGCACAAATACAATAAAATGTCAATTACTACTGAAGCCACTGTTTACTGTAGGTTGCACTTCAAAGCCAAGACTGAGTTCTCTTGATGCCTAAGGACAAAGGTCCAAAGCAGAAAGTTGAATGAATGATTCCCAATGAATGGGAACCTGTTCTTGAAAATCAAAGCAAGACTAATCACAAGTGAAACCAAACCACTCTGGTCGAAATGTCCATAGTCTGGAACAACCAAGAAGGTGTATTATCTCAATGTATCGGACAACTAAAGCAGTAGGAACCAATTTTTATACCAGAGAGTGGTCACTGCAGCTACAGGCAGTGTAATGAAGGGTGTCTTGCAGCCACATCAGAACCCATGTGAAAGTTCACATGATGTCTATGTCTGAAATCAAAGAACAGTACCTCTGAACTGCAATGGGAGCTAAGTAGAGCCATATGAAGAAACTAGTTGTCTCTGGTACTGAGGCTTTTAAACTAGATATGTGTTTCTGTTCCCAACACTATTAGAAAACTCTCCATTTCTCTTCACAGGTTTTCAGTGTCCTAGGCCTTTTTGCCTGATAAAGTCGTTCACCTCTAGTTCTAAGAAGAATTTCTTTCTGAGAGTTTGCTTGATGTGAGCAATACAGGTTCAGCATCTCTTGGGTTATAGAAAAACTCTATTCACAACTGTCTGATCTGGTGAGGAGAAAGCAGGATCTTCTGGGAATCTGAATGCTAACTTCAAAATAGTCCAGTGATCCAAGATTTTCCTCACTTCAGGGGAGCAATTAGGATTAGACAGCACTCAAATTCCCTCAGGTTTTGCAAGGCTTGGGGATGAGCAGCATTGGAGATAATGCATAAGCATCAAGGGCATTCCAATTTTGGAAAAAAGCATCAACTAACATGGTTTATGGAGCTGAGATTGGAGGCAAAGATTGTGAACTTTGCATTTGAATGGGTCCATGACAAACTGACCCTGAGGGGAAAGAATCAAGTGAGTTTGATGTTTATTGAATGATCCTCAACAGGCCAAACTCAGCTCAACTGGGAGGAAGGCAGAGGGGAGCACAGCAGCCAGTTGTGCTGGCATTTGAGCTGATCATGAGGTCTGGTGGTTGATCCTTTAGAGAGAAACCTGACATGAAGCAAGGTCCTCCCATTTGCTGAAAAATGTGTAAAATTTAAAAAAAAAAATTATTTCCCTACAATACAAAGTGAAAATGAAATTATTACAGACACAAGTCCTAATAATTTAAAGTTCTAAATAAACTTCAGTAGAAATCCAAACTCAGTCCAATGTTGAAGTGTTGATGTGTCTATGATGTCCTGTACAATGCTGATGTGCCAACAGTCTTTTGTTGAAACACAGTAATATAATTCCAGTTTGAATTCACTATAAATCCCAGTGAATGTCTCTGTCCAAAAATATTATCCCTTTTTATTTCCAGAGGAAACAAATCACTGAATTCAAATAATTTGTAGAAATAAATTCCAGCCCAAAAGAACACTGAGCACAATAATAATACAAACTGACTCTTCTAGACCTAAAGCATGAATGAATATTCTTTCCAGTAACAAGATTATAGAGTCTTCTACTTGACCTTAGGTCACAATTAGCATTTTTGAAAACAAAAAACATCACCTAATTGTTAATAACCTACTAGAAAGTTTTTAACATTTACAAAATAAAATGTTAGTTATTGTTAAAAAGTCAGTTACTAAAATTATAATATATAACCTGGACAATGTCAGGAACACCAGGTAAAATGTTGGGAAATCCCAATAAGCTAGACCCAGGGCCAAATAAACATATTTATATCTATTAATAATGATCCTGATATTAAACCCATACACAGAGAAAATATTTTTGCTATGTATCGTTTTCAGATTAAAATAAAATAATTAAAAAAATCAATAATTCAGGTCAAGTAGAAAAGAAACTGGATGTTGGACAAGGTTAAGTCAAACATATAATGTTACATTATAATTGCATATAATGAAATAAAAAAATTACTGAAAAAACTAACAAACAAACAAGGCAAATCAAATATATATAGCAACAGATATATTAATCTGAAAGCAATTACCATGTCTAATTCAATTATCATACATAATTAATTACCTGTAAAAATATTGAATGTTTTCACTGCATTTTTATTCTGATTCAGTATCATTTGCTATTCCAATGAACAAATGGAACACAAAAGCATATTTTTATTACTAAATATGTATCAAAGGCTCAGTTAACAGCAAAAGAAAAGCAATCAACAGATCAATCCCACTTTCTCAAAGCCTATTTCAAAGAGGTCCATCCAATGTAACACTTTGTCACATGTGGAGATAATCCACCTGGTGTAAACTGGCTTAAGGGTACATATTTTCTATTCAATCTGAGAGAACATCTGTTTTCATTTTCACTTCACTGAGCAATCACCTGAACTGTAACAGATAAATCATGGGCTGCCAATTATCAACTCATGGAGCTAGTTCCTTTAAATGAGACAGCATCTTTCCATGATCAGGGGTCACGCTACCGGGCGAAGTGGGCGACTAAGTCGCCTAAAAAATGTAAACTTTGCCTTCTTCTGGTAGGAAACGAAACCAACTTCGCCCTGTGATTTTTTTAGAAGTACATTGATTAATCATACTTTTTGAGATGCCCCCTCGCCTTAAGCGGGTATATTCTAGGATTGTGTTGTAGCAAAAGGTATTCTTCAAGCCATCAGTAACTAGGCCTAGTTTTGATATCAATTATGCTGACAAACTCGTGCACATTCACAGGCATGTGTTTTGATAGCTGATTGACCATTAACCATTTCCCAAGTAAGTTGGCAACTAGGCCCCTATCACTACCCGATTTACGCCACAGGGGCTCGTATTGTTGCTTACAATTTACCTGTCATACATGTACTATATAATAACTACAAGGGAGGACACTTCTCTCCTTTCTCGTGTGCCCTATTTAAGAATAAATGCTGATCGCGCCCATTTAATATGCAAGTAAAATGCTGCTGAATGGAATACTGTCCTCTCATTGGTTAAAAGAAAATGATGTCCTACATTTGTTTATAACTTATTTTCAGTTGGCCATTGAGAAGGGAGTATTCCATTCAGTGCGTTATTCTTGCATATTAAGCGGGCGCGATCAGGGCCATGTCGGGCAGTAGCATGGGAAAATGGTCTGGCATTCCTTAAAGATATGATAGTAAACCAAACTTCGGATATGCATACAAAGTCAAATGCCTGAGCTAAACATCAGTACAAAATTTATTACGCTACACGAAATATAGCTTGAAATATCAGCGTTTATTCTTAAATAGGTCACGCAAGAAAGTAGAGAAGTGTCCTCCCTTGTAGTTATTATATAGTACATGTATGACAGGTCAATTGTAAGCAATGATACGAGCCTCTGTGATTTACGCATGATGATAAAAACATACAAACTTGCATTTCGCAACTTTAACAATAGTATGCAACTAGTAATTTGTGTTTTAGAATAAAATCGGTGATCTGGAATTTGACAATTTAGTTAAGAATAATTTTATATTATTCTAATTTACCGAATAACTTGACTAGTAAAAGTATACTCTAATATCATAAAAATAAATTTAATAATTCTTTAAAAATGAAAGGGCATTTTAAAATGAATTCTGAATATATTATGATTAATTATTTATAAAATACTTATTTATTTTATGATTAAAAGTATAATGCACACCATAATTTTTTAATAAATTTTTATTACATAATTTGAGTTCTGATAAAATAGTGAACATTCATCAATAATATATCAAGATATATATATATATATATATATATATATATATATATATATATATATATATATATATATATATATATATATATATATATATTATTTATTCAAATGTGCATTATACATAATGAAAATATTAATAAAACTGTTTATCTCTATTTACTCATAAAAGTTTTTGAGATAGTGTTCAATAGACATATATATTTATCTTTAAGATCCAGTTTTATGTATTTTTGTGTCTTAAAATATCAATAATCTGTGCTGTATATGCATATTTCCATGTCAACTATTCGTTCAAGAATAAGACAATTAGGTTAAAAATGTAAGTATGATGTCATCTTGTTTATGTCATATTGTTTATATTATTGATCACTTAGAAACAGAATGTATTTAATGACAGAAGCAATGATATTGAATTTAGTTTGAATTCAGTCCGATGGAATCAACCAGACATCATAAGATGTCTTTCGGTAAAAGCACAATGTCAATATGACCAGGCATCAACAATACGTAGTGATAATAAGATTTTCCACATGACCATTCTGGTGGCTATACTGGAGGTCAATACTACACCATTCTCATTTATGACCAACAAGACATCATAAGAAGTCTTTAAATGAAAATCAGATTCTGCTGTTTATCATTTACTTAGAAGAATTATTGCCACTATAATTGATATAAACCAAAGGGGACACAGGGGGAAAATGGACAATCCTAAGTCTAAATGAATTTTGCCCAGTGGAAACAGCAGATTCATATACTGCAATGACTCCATTAGGTCATAATAATTTGTTATCATTTTGTAGTAATTACCTGATATCCACCATACTAGGTCATAATAATTTGGTATCATTTTGTAGTAAATACCTCATATCCACCATACTAGCTCATAATAATTTAGTATCAATTTGTTGTAAATACCTGATACCCACTCCACTAGGTCATAATAATTTAGCATCAATTTGTAGTAAATACCTGATAATAATTTAGTATCAATTTGTAGTAAATACCTGATATCCACTCCACTAGGTCATAATAATTTAGTATCAATCTGTAGTAAATAACTGATATTCACTCCACTAAGTCATAATAATTTAGCATCATTCTGTAGTAATTACCTGATATCCACTCACTAGGTCATAATAATTTAGTATCTTTCTGAAGCAATTACCTGACATCCACACTGCAGACAGACACATATGGCGGTGGTCTCTGACATATAAAGCAAATTGTCAGACCCAGTGTCATCTTTTGTGGTGTCATTACAGACCAGGCCAGTCTTCAAGGAGCTTAATGCTTCATTGGCACATCCCTGAAATAGCAAAAGAAAGTGTATCTGATTTGTACACTGCAAAAGCATTTATACAACTATGCAACTGGGGATAACCATTCCAATTTTGATCAATTAGCACTGTAAGGACAATGTAAAGAAAACTGTCACACAATGCTACTGAAAACTTCAGCTATAAGCATGAAATTTCACTTGCCCAACAAATGAATTCTATTTTCCCCAGCTAGTGTATTGTATTCCCCAGATGCGTGGAACTTTATGTATACTGTATAATGCCTTGTAAATTAAGTTTACCATTCAAAAGAGGCAAAAATGTGTTACCAACAAAGAAAGTTGGTATTCTGTGATGAATATTCCCTTTTAAATACTGAGTAACGCTGCACTGTTTATACACAAAAACGACTTGGTTTAATTTACTGAACGTGAATGTTTACAAAATCAATAACTGTGTAATCAAATAAGAACATGGCTAAGTGACTCTGGACAACCCATTCCAATTAAGTGATATATATCCATATTTCTGCTCAAGAGGACTGTTAACAGGAATTTGATGCTACTTCTTTTCTTAAAGTATGAATGATTTTGGTGATGAATGTGGCACCGCTACATAAAAGGCTGAAGATCATGAGAATTAGCTGTACTGCACATTACACAGCATTACATATCAGATTGATATTGCCTACAAAAAGTACATAGTGCAGTCCTGCTGCATTATTCTTTCATTGTGTACATATTAAATGCAGCAAGATCCTAATTGAATCATATCGTAATAACAGGTAAACAACATAAAGCAAATGTTACAAATGTACGCTGAGTGAGTACTACATATTATTAATGGCTACATATTAACAGCCTAATTACATTAGATTTCAAATTTCAAACTTTCAATATTTACATCTCTTATCTCTTATACTGATAGACCACTTCTGTGGCCTAGTGGTTAGTGCATCCACCGCAGATGCGAGAGGTTGCAGGTTCGAACCCCAGCCAAGTCATAACAAAGACTTACAAAAATGGTACTAACAGCTGCCTTGCTAGGCATTCAGCATTAAGAGGTTAGTGTTAGGACTGGTTGGCCTGGTGTCAGGATAATGTGACTAGGTGGGACATCATGCTACATGTCTGCGGCAAGATGTTCCAGTGCTAGACATTGCTATGAACAACACTACAGACATCATAGTGATATGACTGAAAAATTGTTAAAGCTACGTCAAAAATCCAAATCACACACACACACACACACACACACACACACACACACTCTTATGCTCATAAATGTATTTTTGGGGATGCAAGTGATCACACATTCCATAAATGGCAAAAGTAAATATCAGATAATAATATCTTCACATCTACATGTGGCATCTTATGTGACAGGGCTAACATATAAATAGATGTCAGGTGTAAGCATAACGTGCAGATAACTAAAAAGACCAAGCTGTACAATTGGTTCAATTAAATGGCATCATTTTGGTTATTGCATAATGTGTAAACATTGCAGCCTTAAGAAAGAATTTACCATATGAAACATTGCCCAATGATTTTGTCTACTTAAAGAATCCTCTTACAATCAAGTTCCAGCTGAAGTGTACTTTTTCATTTGCTTGTGTCCCTTCATTTAGGATCCTAAAAGCAGTGTTCTCCCTGGTGATATTTAGCCCTTATCTTCTTGAACACACCAATATGCCAAACACCATTCTGATGTGCTTGTATGCTGCCTGTTATCCTTACAAACTAAATAAGCTAAATAAACACTGTGTTATCACAGTTAACTTTTCTCACAGTTATTTCAGTATGTAATAAAGATAATCTACATAATTACCCACATACTTAAATCCTATCTTTTGTACTTGACTTGGCTCAAATGCTGGTATTCAATCTTTGATGATGGTTCAGTCTTTGCACTGACATAGTCTCACAATTGATCTGTAATGATGGTGACTAATAGGTGTTGTGTGTTACCAGTTCAATAAGTGACACATATTACTATTCAAGACAGTAAAATCCTTAGCACTCATTCAATAAAATGGACACACCACAAAAATAAAATGTAAATCAACCAGAATTTGGCCAGTCCTATTTCTGCCATAGAAGATCAGCTGAACAGCTAGCAGCCTACAATTTAGGTAGCATGACTTCTCCAATGACTGAAAGGAAAGACCTAACAAATGAAAGAAATGACTGGAATGCTTCAACACTTGAAATGTAGTTTCTGGCAGGGTAAAACTAATTTTAATTATATAATACTTAACTGTTGCTGTTGCACAACTAGTACTTTTCCAGGAGGCAAATACCTTACCCAAATGATGAAAATTTTTTCCTCCCATTACAGTGAACCAGAAGCCTCCAGAACACTGGACAACCCCTGCCTGAGAACCCCACACATACTAGACATGTCTTTTCATTATTTTGAGGGAGCAGCCTAACTTAGTGGGACATCAGTACAGGATGAAAGGAGGAAATCTGGCAATAGCAGCAGGTAAATATTATATCATTAAAATTAGTTTAATCCCCCCAAGAATCTAAATTTTAATATCGGTAATAACATAACTGTTGCTATTGCATAGCTGAATTTGTCAGTTTGGAAGGAGACTGATGATCCCACAACTGATGAATAAAAAACAAACACAAGGAATAGACACTCCCACAGAAGAGCAGGAAACTGCTTCAGGATGGAATCCACATGAGCCACTTTTTGAGTAATGGCAAATGATCCCAGCTGAAAATGCCTAAACATTGGTGAGCTAACAAGCAAAGGTAAAAGAAAGAGAAAGTAAGGTGACAGTACCAAAATGTGCCTTTCATCCTCCAAAAATGAATGAATTAAATTGACCCATGAGGCAGCAATGCAACCTCATGGGTTATAATTTAAAAATGAAAGAGAGATCCCTATTAGTAAGGGACTTTTAAGCTCTCATGATAGTTAATGCAATCTAGTACTGAGAAAAGGATGTAAGCTGAAACATCAGCTGAACTTTTAATAGAGGAGGAAAAGATGCTTCCAAGCCTTCCTTCTCCCTTTTGAGGCTGCCAAATAAAACCATAAAGCCCTAACTGGATATAAGAGTCTATCCTAGTCATCCACCATGCAGATATGGCTGAGACTGCGGATCTCAATCAGAAGTGGTGCAACTGAAGGAAGCTGGGTTTTTCCTAAATAACCTGGTTGGCAAAGAAGAGAAAGTGACATAAAATACTCACTGAACCTGACACGGCCCTTCTCTATGGATAGGGCATGAAATTTGCTCCTTTGTCTCGCAAACGCTAAGGTGGCCAAACATGATAAAGATAAGGTTCTCAAAGGAAGCTTCACCCAAAGGTACATATAGAAGAGATGGTATTTAAAATCCACAAGACATAAGAGAGATTCCATTTAGGCAAAACAGTGGTCTTTGCAATTCAAAATACCTGATAAGGTCTTTACTATTAGTGGAGAATCTGTCCTGCTAGCAGGGCATTTTGAAAATTATAGAGTGTTGGAAAGGGATACTTGATAGCCCATAAAAGTAGAAACCGAACATTGTTTTCTACTAACCCAATCAGAAAAAATTCTCCATATGGCATCACACACCTTAGACATCCACATTCTCCTGGACTGAATGATGCACTTGGCAACTCTGATTGACAACTTTTCTTTGTAGAGAGATTGTCTGAGATGAGCCAAGCATGAAGGTGGAGAATCTGTGGCTGTTGTGTAGTAGAGACCCCATGTTAAGACAAGAGGTCATTCCTCTGAAGTAAGGTCCCTGGATGGTCAACCAACAGATCAAGATGATCACTGAACCATGATTGCTGATGCCACAGCGGGGCAATCAGAATGACCTGAGCCATGGAGTGCCTGAATTTGTGTAGGACCTGTGGGATGATACTGAAGGGTTGGAAGGAGTAAGCTAACAGACAATTGCACTTCAGGCAGAAAGCATCCAATGTCTGGACCCTCTGGTTGGGGAGTGGAGAAATATAAAAGGGAGTTTGTTGTTAAGCCACATGGTGAACAAGTCCACCATAAGAAGTTCATTAAAGTAGCAACAAGGAGTCTGCTACAGATTTTTGGAGTGACCATTCTGTAAAAACTATCCTCGCTTGATAGACTGTCTGCCAAACTGTTCTTGCTAGAAATGTGGCAATTTCAGATGAATATTCCTTCTTAAGTTGCCAGGTGATGGAGGTTCCACACTTCCATGCAGAGAGAAGGTGCATGCATGCCTCCTTCTCTCCTGTAGTACATTACCACTGACATGTTGTGGGAGGAGACCATCATCAGCAATCTCTTATTTGGTGGATGCACCCTTAAAGGCCTACGAGTACTGCTCTCATTTCCAAATTGTTCATATGATGGGTAAATTCTTTCTGAGACCATGGACCATAATGAATCAGTCAGTCTGGCTCAAAATAAGCATCCTGCCCTGAATTTAATGCGCCTGTGAACAGGTAAGAGTGGGGTTTGGCAAGTGCAAGGGGACTCCAGCCAGAAAACAGTCCCAATTTGTCCACCAATTTAGATGAGGTTGGAAATCCCAATTGAGAAAAACTGGAACATTTAAGAGGTCCATGTGCAGTTTCAAAGCAGCTAAAAGGAGCAAATGTAGAGTACAAAGTGTAGTCTACCCAAGGGCACCTAGTCCACTGCAGAGCTCAAAGTCCTCCTCAGAGAAAGAAAAAGACAAGCGTACAATGCAGTTTTTGCTCTCAGCATCTCCATTAGGGACACTCTACTCTATCAAGCAAGACACTGACTAACCCTTTGTTTGTGAGGAAATTCGTCCCCACACAGAAAAAAAATCTCAAGATGGATTGAGCTCTGATTCATCTAAGTTTGATAAAAGACCCAGCCTGGTCACCATGGAACAAAAGCAAGACATTTCCAGTCTGATGGACACTAGATTGCCATTTTGGACCAACCAATCAGTCAAAATATTTGAGGATTGTGATACCTAATGATCTAAACTTCGCTGCTGCTACTCCCATGACCATGGTAACAGCTCTGGGTGCAAAGGCTAGGCCAAACAGCAGAGCTCAAAATTGCAAGACCTCTCATTTTAAGAAAACCTTGGTGTTGATGGTCTCTCAAATCCTAAGCAACTACAGATGGGATGAGCCCTCTGGAGGGAGTCTCTGACTTTAATGGGCGGTCCTCAAAAGGTTCTTATTGCGCTCAAGTAAAACTTTCAATGTGCCCAGAGAAATATCCCTATGGAGGTGGAGAAAGCTCCCCCAATAAGGCCATGGACAACGACAATGCATTCCTATATATTTTTACCACTGCTTCCAGCAAACAATGGAAAGCCAGTGGTGACAGTGATTCCTCCTTCAACAGACTGAATGAAGTTGCTGAAAAGAGAACAGCATGCAGGACTACAGTTACTAGCAACCTAGCCTATTGTTCCAAGGATCCAGTGTTTTCACTGCAAGGCAAACTCAAGTCCCAACAAAAATACCCACTTGAGCCACTTCAGGGTAAGAGGTGGGAAGTTTAGTGAGTCTGGAAGTGGTAAAAACTTTGTTGCCATCGTTATGTATATTTACTTTATTTTGCTTTGTTTGTAAGTTAGTTTTATTTTATTTTATTTCATTACATGCTATTGTAATGTAACTTTGTATGTTGGACTTGACCTTGTCCAAAACCAAGTTCATTTCTGCTTGACCCAAATTGCCTTTTTTTTTTTTAACATATTCATTGTAAACAACTAAACATAGCTAAATTATTCTCTGTATGTATGGGTTTATAATAATAAAAGAAGTAAATATGTTTATTTGGGTCAAGGTTTTGGAATTTCCCAAGTGAAATATACATAATCCAGATTATTGTTTTGTAAACATCAGGATCATTCTAGAAGGTTATTTTCCACTGGGTAATTTTTGTTTCATAGAACATGCTAAATGTGACCTGAGGTCAAGTAGAGAACTGAGAGGATTTTATCATTGGTGCTTTAACATCTAGCACTTTCAAGTTGTATTATGTTGTGTCCAGTTGGAATGAATTTTATTTCTTCAAATTATTGAATTCAAGTGATTATTTTCTCTGGAAATACAAAAGTGCTCTGATTAAATTCTTGGATAGAGACATTCACTGGAATTTATAGTGTATTCAAACCTGGAATTATATTTCTGTGATTCAACAAAAGACTGTTGGCACATCAACACACTAGGAGCTTTAACAGACACATCATCACCATCAGTTTTTGGATTTATTCTGGACTAGTACTGAGTTTTATTCAGGACTTTAAATTATTCGGACTTGTGTCTGTAATTCTTGGATTATTCTGAGACTTAATTCAGAATACCATAAGTTCTTTTTTCTCATTTTCACTCTGTATTCTAGGGAAATAAATTATTTGTTAAATTTTACAAAGCTTGTTGTCTTTTGCTCTCTTCTGTTACTTATTTTAAGAGCATAGACTCGTAACACTATAAACAACTGTCAAGGGTCACAACATAAACGGAGGAACAGGCCACACCTACGTTGTTGAGTAAAAGCTTACCCCTGCTAAATGTTTTTGAGAGCTCCTTGGCTGCAACCAAGTGACAAATGAGCAAAAGATCTGGTCAAGAGTTAGCCACCTCCAGTGCCTCTTTAACCAAACAGTGAGAAGGGCAGGGGACCTGAAAGGGAAGGGGTACCGTATCAACCTCTTCTGTGTCAAATTTCTTGGATTCAACAAGGACAGAAAGAATATCTTTATTCTGCATTTTCACCTATGTGGCTGGACTATGTGACCCAGTGTTGCTCTGCTCTGTGTGAGACTTGGGGAGAGGAGAAACTTGAATATGTAACTCCTCCCACAGAAGTTAAAGGACTGCTTATAGCAGTGGCATCTGCTGGTGGTTTAGGATGATTCTTCACCCACCTGTAGCATTCTGGTGCAGAAGGTCTATTCCCCCCCCCCCCGCCCATCTTTTTAGACCCAACCTCAAAAGACAATGTAGGTTTATGGCCCGCAAGCATCACCTCACCACTATATGGCCCTGTTCAAGGGTTGCATATAGGGAGATTTTCAATCATTTCCCTCTGGCAGAGGGCCCTACATCCCATTGGGATTTAGAGGGATACAGAGAAAGGGGTTATTCTAATCGGATCCACTGCCCTAATCTGGCATCTGTAAGCTGTTTCCCATTCTGTCACTGGATGAAACAGTAGCCTGGAGGGAGGCTCAGTCAATCCATATCCCCGTACCATAGGGTCTCCAAGGAACCCTGCCCAGAGCCCAGTACCCGATGTCCAGTGCTGGGTACCTGGTGTCCACTGCCTGGTGACTGGTGCTCAGGACCCAGTCACTGCGCAAGGCCTTGACAGGTGACACAGTTCTGTAGAAAGGTTCATCCCCAGATCTGACAGATTTAGAGTTGAGCAATCCCTTTGTCACTGGGCTTGATTGCATCATCAAAATATTGGCCCCTGGGACTGAAAGGTTGAAAGGAAGCTTCTCAATCCTTACAGTGGGGGCCCAACTCACAATCAGCCCTTACTGAGCTGTGAGTCAATATGATAGGGTACTGGTCCCCCTTGCAATGGTATCAGACATGCTCTCTGCCCTTTTTGGACATGAAAGAGTACTGCTCCTCACTGAGGGCATGCCTTGCTCTTTATCCTACTGGTAAAGAGAGGGTGCTGCTCCTCCCTCTTGGGAGGGTGTGACTTGCTTTCTGGCCCCATGGAATAGGGACAGTACTGCTCCTCCCTCTCAAGAGGGTGTGACTCACCCTCCATCTGTTTATAACCTCCCTTGGGAGCTGGACCACATATCCTCATGGTATGCACAGCCCTGGATATGTTTTCTTCCCCCCAAGGACTTTAAAACAGTATTTAAGGTGTTTTTCTTCTTTCAGGTACTGACATTACTGTAATAACCTCTATTTTTGCAACATACATTTATTTATTAAATTGGCACTTTGATCACACTGATGAAATGCAGAAATGTATTTTCAAGATGTTGACATACCTGCCATAACACAGTAGAATCTAATTAAGATAAGATCACCACTGTCCTACATGAAGTGGAGACCTGATTTTAATCAAATTGTAACATGACATATCATGCTAAAAACATGACTTTGTACTCCCAAACCCCACGACTAGGTCGTGTTTTGAGAAACTGCAAAAAATTACAATTGCCATCAATTATCTGCTACACAAAGAACAAATAAAGGATATGAAAAACTTTTTGACAAACACAAAGGATCAATCAAATGGTATTGACAGAACATTCTGCCTTGGAAACTTTTATGTGACATTAATTAGTGTACAATTATCAGATAGTTTTGAGGAAAAATACAAATGACCCCATCCTATCTTTCTTGGTCCTCTACTTCTGCACAAAGATACATCGTATAAAATATACAAGCATTCCTTGAACATGTGGCAACAGAACTTGATAATGATATGGAAACTATTGAAATGAGAATATCAGAGAATATGGTATTTGACACAGATGACGAGAAAGTTGTGACCAAGTCTATCGAACAAGACAATATTTGTGCACAAAACATCTAAAAGACAAAATTAAGTTTTAACCATGAAACAAGGTAGGAACTGAAAAGGTCAAGCATGATACAGTCATGAGGTCTCTGTTTTGTAGCGAAGGTAACATGGATGCCAATACTACCATGGAGTTTGAAAGCCATTCTGAAAAACTTAATAATACATAATATCTGAGCAATTAATAAAAAAGTACAACAGCTTCAAACAATTTTATGCAAATAATCTACAACCAAGACTTAGCGAATTCTTATTTGAACTGAATCGGCAGAACAATGAAAGCATACACTGAACCAATAACAATTTTTGGCTGACTGCAAGCTTAAAACATGCTGGAAATTTTAATAAACAAACTTTACAGCATTACAGACTTGCATATTATGGTTTATATAAGTTCTCTAGATGAAAGAGGAAATTATCAACTGACTAATGAAGAACGAATTTACCATGTACATGATGCAGTCTGGCATTGCAAGTCTGAAGAAGAAAAACTAAATTCTTCAAAAATTTTCTTCTGGACTCATAACATAGGCAAAATTCAAAATTTTTAAATCAAAAGATGGGAGATGTTCAATCATTAATAAGACAAAAGGAATTGAAAACAAACCGGGTCAGTGACAGCGTCCCATGAATGAAAGGAGAAAAAAAACACTTATTGTGTTTTTGAGACTTCATCTTAAATGATATCGAAAAGGAAAAGAAACAATGACAAAATATGTGTGTGTGTGTGTGTGTGTGTGTGTGTGTGTGTGTGTGTGTGTGTGTGTGTGTTATCGGTAGGTGATAGTGTTGGAACAGTTTCATGGTGCCTTGGGGTACTCTTGGGGTGTCTTGGGGTAGTATTAGGGTCTTTAGACAGACCGCCCATTACATTAATGTAGGGGGTCTTTTCTTTTATTATATACTGTAAGTGGGAAAAATTGCAACACATCAAAATAGTTTTTCTTACGCCAAGTACATTTTGTGCCAATCGTCTAAATGATCGTGAAAATGATGAAGAAAAAAGATTTAAAACAAAAACGAGTTGAAAGATCGGGGTAACATACTATAGTCCTACAATGTAAGACATAGCACATGTCGTTTTTGTTTAAGTACTATCACTCACCCAGAAGAAACATATCGGGGTGATGTGTCTTACGTTGTAGGACTATCCTACGATGTAGACGTCGAAACTAATATTTGTTTTTGGTCAACCGAAAAATATGAATATCAGGGTAGACGTTTTATACTGTACGACAACGGGGAAATGTGCGATATTGCCTCTCTGTTTTGGGGTTTCTACTGTCTGAATTGGTATATAGAGAACATTTTGACAGTTGCCGAAATTAGGGAGTATGCTTGCCAATTTTTACCTGTTTATATATTTCCTTAACTATTCAGTCTGCATCATACGTAGTCAATGTGTTAATATCACATTGTGTTAATTTCTTTTGTATCTTTACTCTTAATTTCATTTACTTTCTTTATTTGTTGACTTGGCAGCAAGTTCATGTGCCTCTGTTAATCATGCGGTCCATTTCTGTAAGTTGAGGCCTCACTGGATAGTTTCGTATTTTTCCTAATTTTTAAGGTAGAAGGCATGAACCTAATTATGATAAGCTTAGTATTTATAATTCATATAGAAGCTAAATCTGTAATGTGGCTTAGATTTACTTTGAATTAGGCTTGAAAATGGGTTGGTTTGTTTGCTTACTGCCTTTCACAGTTAGACTAGCACTGGAGATCAAATGCGTAACTTGGGTTGCAAGTGAACAGCCGACTTGGCTAACGTATTTACGTATGTCTGCTACAGAGGTAAATATCTAAAATCGAGATGGTTGAGGGATGCTGAAAAGTATGCCAATTTGTTATAGTGCTAGTGAACTTTATTCATGCATAAGGCACATACTGATTCTTTTAGCCACCTTGTCACAGAAAAATAGTCAAAATAGCTCTTTGCTCTCAACAATGAATGTAAAAAAGAGGGGTTGGTGGCAGTGTTGGTTCAGTACTGTATAAAAGCCACCAGTTGTATAAGGAATTAACCTGATTGCCGCAGTCAAAATCTCACATGCATACTTTCTACAAAAATCATTAGCTTCTTTTTATTTGTATGTTAAGCGTAATATTATTCTCATTTTTCTGCAATAGGTCATTGTCGGTTGAAAGTTCACCAGATAAACTGTCCAGTGAGACCTGAAAGGGTGCATAACCATTTGCCGAAATCAATCGGAATATTCTAAAACTTTTCCATCACACGTTAGGAAATACTCCGAACTCTCACTCGCGTTAGTCTAGTTCCCTATTTTGTACGCTCCCTACTATACCATGCTCACCAGTTATTATGTACTTTTGAGAGAGTGACGTATGTAAGGTGAAGTTGTTTGCATTTAAAACATGCACAGTGGAGAGAATGTTCGCATACCTCTATGCTACTTTGATGTAATGTGACTGACATTTCTTTGGATATTGTACTTTTGGAAATTTTAAATGATCTTAGCACACTGCTAACTAAAATGACTGCTCCCTTGTGCTCCAAAAATCAGCCTGAATTTGTCTAAAGTACACTATCCTTAGCAGCTATTAAAATGGGGAAAATGAATTTTGCCAGACGTGACAATACCAGCTTCTGAAAGTGCAATGAATGAATTACCAAATATATAAAATGTAAGAAAAAAGTTATCGGCTCTTTATTTTTACAATTTACCTCTGAAGTTCAGGAAGTGAAAATGACCAAGTGGAGCTAGCACTTTTTTGAAAGATGCACATCTGGAGTAAGGCCAAGCTGTATACTCGATAACCCATATTACACCCATCAATCATACACCAAAATAAAGGGAATTAAAGGTTCTTTTAACAATGCCTAAGATATACAAGGTCTTTTTTAAATAGCCAGTATAACTAGTGAGGAAACCAGGGGGAATTCTTTTTCTTTAAAATTCTAACCTATGCAAAATACGAAACTGTAGAGCGCCACCATAGTGGAGTGCAACGCGGGGAGCATCAGAAGCAGGAGACCAGACTACACTATCGGCAAACATTCGGAACTACTACTCTTGGAGAAATGCATTCAATGATTCAGTAGTGATACTTCCCAAAGAGTTATATTTTTGGTATATGAACATCCGGCAAGATGTGAGAAGAAAATACAGTTATAAAACATTAAGTTATGAAAACAACACTTACAGACGGGCACTATCAATGAAATTAAATAACTTTTTTATATTTTTCCTGCAACTTTGAAAAGACAAAACTTAAGAAATCATTCGGTTTCAATAACCTGAAATTATTGCTTACAATGCTAGCGAAGACACGGTATCTATAGTCATTCTGACATCATGAAGTTATTGTGACGCAATATGAACTTAGGGCAGTTCAAAATGCTAATGGCAAGTTGTGAACCAACCTTGTGGCTTACGGGCATGGTTTTGTGGTATCCTCTTCACAACTCGTTTAAATATTATGTAATCTGTGCAAAAGGAGTTACTGCTCTGAACAATATGAAATAAGTCGAGTGTCGTCGGCTTTTTCCATCGCACGCTAAGAACCACCTATGAAGTAAATAACGGCCAAAAATTTAACAATTTCGGAAGTATCAATCCAATAACCTCCGAGTCTCTGTCAGAGACTCGAAGTTATTCGGATCGCATTGAAAAGACACGAGGATGCTCTGAATGGAGGGAGTGGAGAAAGGGATGCGTTATGTTGGAAATTCGGCTCACCGCCTTACAAAATACTTCACATCACAGTTAAACTGAGCTATATTTAAAATTTCTTTTGTAAGGAAACTGTAGAATGTAAAATTATATGTTACAAGAACCGATTTTTATGATCAGTGTGAGTGATGACTGATCATTAATTAGTCTAATGATCTATCAGTTCGGAACGTCGAAGACAATACTGTGGATCATACCTCGAATATACGCCTATAGCTGCTTTCATATCAATCTGATTTAAATCAGATCTTTACTATCCTACGTGAAGACAGGAAAGATTTGATTTTATTCAGATTGTTTTGATACCACTTGGGCTATTTACGAAACTTAAGCTCACCAAGAAGTTGCGAATGCATCGAACTTTTTTGTTTTCATTCCTATCTTATCGGACAATCATACCATTTATTCAATCGTATAAACAGCAGATGTAGTCCGAATAGAGTTCAGTTTGTTCTGGGGGGGGGAGGGGGAGATATTTTTGGCGAACAGTATCTATGATTTTTCTGAAAATTAATGCGATGATATATATCCGAAGTTTATATTTGTCTCGCATAAATCACCGAGTCGTTTGAATAACGCCAAGCGTTGATCGCCAGGTATTTTTTTAAAATTGTTTTTGTTGTTACGAGATCAACTCCAAACTTAATAAGTTCCGGTGTTCTTTACAAGGGATCACTTCCATTTAGTCATTAAGGGAATGCGGCTACATGCAAGATTTATTTCAATAAAAAACCAAAAATTTTAACAACGTGCAAAAACCTCGTACCTCCAAAACTGAAAATTTCTCGACTGAAATATTTCAACGAACATGGGCAATTTAACGTTCTGCAAAAACTTATGTTAAAATATATATTTGATTGACCTAAGCAAGACATTACAGCAATGTAATGAGGCCAAGTTTTTGAATTATTTTGTTGGACTCTAGACATACACACGTTTCCGTCCAGGTGGTTGGCGTAGGGAGTATATCCAAAATTACGTAGTAAATCGCAAGATAGCAGAGGTGCTTACAAAGCGGCGATGGTGGTGACTGAGATCGACTACATTCACAATGTCGATTTCAATCCTACGGATCGTACCTTAAATGTATGCTGAGAGATACCATTCGACCCACCTCTGCTATGCTATGGAACAAGAAATGACTGAGAAGTTATAAATGTATCGAACAAATTTTTCGTTTGAAATTTTTGGGTCAATTCTACAAGGAACAAAATGTATGAATTTTCTGTCAATTACTGATCCGAGATACATCAGAAATATATTGAAATAACAGATGTGGTCCGAATGAAATGAATTCGAATTGTAAGAGCGAGCGTGCTCAAAAACACGCGAAAACATTAAAACGCGGTCTTGGTGTCTGAGTCCAATCGTAGAACAAGGGTTGGATGCGGGAGAGGGGGCGAAACAACAGCAGTATGTCCTAGAGAATGTTTTCTTTACAGTAAGAGGATAGAATGATGCCCCGAACTTTGGAGAGCTCTACCCCATGGGCTCCTACCAAGGGTTCCACTCCACGTACCCCTTGCCTGCTTTTTCCTTATTCTTGGATCCGACCGTGTGAAAAGGTCACTCATAGACGGCCTGTATACGTCGATATGACAAATTCAGTTTAGTTCAACATTATATTAATTCAATTCAGTATTATATCAATGCATTTAAAATCATTCATGTGCTTACCAATTCATTTGAAACCAAGTGATACGCTGTAATTGAACTGTAAACTCAAGCAATTGTTCTCCATGCAGATTTGTTATTTATGAACTTACAAAATACTCACACAACACAGCGATAACTTGGCAGACAAGTTTAGTGATGAGATTCTCTTGCTATTTTCTTTGTAATGCGCGACATTAATTTTATTCACTATTTCTGGAAAATAGATAAACAAAAAGTTCTTGAATTTAAAACTTTTTTTTATCTTAATCAGTTTTGATAGGCTGTATTCCCTCAGAAAAAAATCAGGATTTTTTTTTTTTTTTTTTGGTTGTCAGATTCAAGTTTTACAAAAACTTTGTTTTAAATGCAACCCCCGCATAATCAAGAATTTGTTCAAAGTGGTTAGAAACATCCTTGTCATTTGTGACAACGGACAAAAGCGTAACTGAGTTACATTAAACAAGTCAAATAAAAATTGTAAAAAACAGAAAATGTACAGCTGAAAATAAAGCTAATAAACGGGAAGCATACGTATGGCAAGGAATAAATTAGATGGAAATAAATTTAACTGCAAAACCGAGTTTTGGGTCTACAGCACTTACACCAGTAGTTACCAACCTTTCTTGGTCCCGACTCTAAAATATATTTTTTGGTAGCCTCACGATCCCGTTTCCACATTTTGATAAGTTTTGCCACCCTCAAAAAACAAATCATGGCGAGCCTTCAGAACATCTTCGCGACTCTGATTTGGGTCGCGATTTGGGGGTGGGGGTGATTGAGAACCACTGACTTACACTGTAGAACCTACTTACTGCACATTGTCCAAACACCTGTTTCTGCAAGCCCTTCTTCATGGCAGTGAAATTGATGGCTTTTCTCACATGTGCACATCCAGAAACTAAAACAGAACATGGGTGAATATTGCGAGGTAGAATGGTTTCAACATATATCGTGATACAATGAGCCTGTATAATTATGATATATATTTTTAACGACTAAATTATCGCGAATGAATTGACTAAATTATTGTGCATCTCTCATGCACACAAACATTTTGTTTTGGAAGAGACATTTGTCATCTATGATCAGATTTTT
Organism: Megalonaias nervosa; assembly: GCA_016617855.1. Classification (NCBI taxonomy): domain Eukaryota; kingdom Metazoa; phylum Mollusca; class Bivalvia; order Unionida; family Unionidae; genus Megalonaias; species Megalonaias nervosa. The sequence continues at coordinate 28,271 of JAECUM010000485.1, read as the reverse complement.
CATTCCCACTCCATAATACGAGGCCACCAATCTTGAAAGACAATGTTTCTTTCTGTTTTAAACTTACTTTGGCACATACATGAATTTAGCTACGACACGAAAGAAAAACAATGTTCCCTGTGCTAATAAATGTGACAGACTGTGATTAATGACTAGTGGGTTTTTTTTATGAAGATTAACCAAATGCACAGTGACACTGATTGTGAATAATATTAGTACCTGCAGTTTCAGCTGAGGAGTGGGTTGCATCATTCTTCTTCCTCTTTAGAATCTTGTACGTACACTTCTTTCTCGTGCTTACATGGGTATTTCCAAATTCTCTTTCATCAAACACTCTCACTGAGAATGTGGCAACGGGTTCAAACAACTGTAACAGAAAAATAAATAGAAACAACATCAGAGTTACTTCAGATGATAAAATAAAGTTCTCCGTCAATGTAAAGATCCTATGTGTGCCGCAGTTCCTCATCGATGTTGCCTACCAACCATCGAATTAGACAGTGTGTAGTGCTAGATAAGTGGCCTTTAAAAGCGGGATAAAATCAATTTTCAGGGCATAATGGTTTGTATCGCAACACAATGCTGTTGGTATTTCTTTCTTTTTCGTAGAACAAGTATAAATGCATGACTTCAGACAAATTTTAAAACAGAACAATTTATATGACTTAAATGTTTTTTTTTTCAAGTAAGGCAACAGAACGTTTACTGGTTGAACTTACAAAAAAATGGTTTCATTACCATTACCATCCTCAACTGTCAAGGATCGTCCAACCATACGAGTCAAAAAGAAACTCTCGATTTCACGGAGAATAATAGTATAACTCAAGTACAGGCAGTACAAGCAATGTACAAGACAGCAAATAATATAAACAAATAAGCTTTATATACTTTGAGATCACCAAAAGACGTGTACTGGACCATAATTCCATTGGCATCAGTCCAAAATTTATAGTTGCCAGTGAAGTCTCTACATATGGTCCAAGTGAAACCTTACAAGATGATTAGACACCCTTCGGTTTTTAAATATATAATTTTTATGTCGACGCCCTTGACTCTTAACGGTAAAAGAAAGAGGCATACAAACGTCAAACTATTATATTGAACAGAAAAGCAGATGGAACCCTGAAGTACAACTACATGTAACTAAAAGATAATAGAGACTGCAAAGCAATCCTTATTTGAAGTAACAAACAGCAGTCACGATGCATATAAGGTTCAAGCAAGAGTTGAATGTTAAAACAAGTGAAATCCAACAGAAAGCAAACTTTTATGCAGTGTAAGCATTTCAACACACGTGAGGGGGTATTTATCACCAGAATCATTTACTTTACTGAGGAATCTAAAACGCTTCCTTTTCTTTGATATGAAAATCTTCCAATCTGACTCCACCACGTTAAGCCACAGTTTATTATTTAAAACTGCAAAGCTAAAGAAGGTAGAGGATATATTAATGTAGTTAATTTTCGCCAGCACAAGGATAAAGTAGGGAAGTAAGAGCTCACGACCTTCATTAGCATCCATATGGGCCAGATTGCTCAGACCAAACGATAAAACCACCCCGTCATGCACATGTAACAAAACGACAATAATTGAGTTGGCACGAACCTGAAATATAGCTGGTTCTGGTGTTCCATACCATTCCATATCATCATCATAATCATCGTCATCGTCAACATAATCATCAACATCATCATCGATAGTCTCCTCGAAACAGCAGCGGGAGACAGAGTCCACTGTATCTCTGAGCCTTCCAGGGAAGGACATCTTGTTTCTTAATACTTTATAAAGACCGTTTCCAATGAAATGCAATGTAAATGCATCTTCTGTATGCGTGTTCTTGATGATAGCTATGACGTGACGTCTTGGAGACAATTGCATCAAAGCAATCACGTCACGCCGAAAATAACGTGACCTCTACACATGTATTGTCGATGTCACATGATTCTTAAAGTTTCGTGCAGTGTGTGTATGTGTGTGTGCGTGTGTGTGTGTGTTCGCGCGCCTGAGATTATCCTTCAGGGTGTTCGAAAGTTTCACTTTCTCATACGTATGTCAACTGCATGTTGTTCGGACTTTACGAAACAAACATTACTGGAACATTTTTCATGTTTTAGTACCCAAAATAAATCTCTACCGCCATCAGTGTTATGAAACTGCCCGTAAGGCCAAGACCCATACTGAATGCTTAAACAAAAATGATTCAAGCCAACTTAATCACTCATGCCTTGCACTTTAAATAACTCATGATTCCATTGTTTACATGCCGGGATTCGTCTTTTATTTATAAATTCACCCCTGTACATAATAGAAAACTGGATGTGTTGGGGGAGAGGGGAGAGAATTAAATCTATTATTCCGTTGTAACATCCATTCTATTATGTATATTCAGTTTGCATTGCTTTAGGGGGCTTTTTTGTTTTTAAAAAATAAAATTGAATTTCATTATATGCTATTGCAATATAACATTGTATGTCGGACTTAACGTTGTCAAAAAGCAAGTTTATGTTCCACTTGACCTAAATTATTGAACTTTTATTTTTTTAAATTTTATTCTGTAAACTACTGATACATAGCTAAAATATTCTCTGTGCGCATGGGTTTATTATCGGGGTCATTATTAACAGAAGTAAATTTTCTTGGGGAGGTCTGGGTCTAGGTTGTTGGAATTTCCCCACAATTTACCTGGTGGATCTGACATTGTCCAGGTTATATATTATAATTTTAGCAACAGATTGTCTAATAATAACTAATAGTTATTTTGTAAAGATTAATAACTTTTAGAAGGTTATTTTCCAATAGGTAATGTTTTTTTTAGATACTGGTAATTGTGACCTGAGGTCAAGTAGGTGGCTAGATAATCTTGTCACTGGAAAGATTATTCATTCGTGCTTAAGATCTAGTAGAATATGTTGGTATTATTGTTGTGTTCAGTGTTCATTTGGGCTGGAATTTCTTTCTTCAAATTATTTAATTCGGTGATTCTTTTCTCTAGAAATACAAAGTGCTCATAAAAATATAATATTCTTGGACAGAGACATTCACTGGGATTTATAGTGAATTCAAACCTAGAATTATATGACTGTTCCAACGAAAGACTATTGGCACATAAGCATCATACAGGTCATCACAGACATATCAAGACTTCAGCTTTGGACTTAACTTGGATTTCTACTAATGGTTTTTCAGAACTTTAAATTATTTAGACTTGTGTCTGTAATTCTGAGATTATTTTGGGATTCAGTTCGCAATACCGTATGTTTTTTTCATTTTCACTTTGTATTCTGGGGAAATAAATTATTTGTTGAATTTAACAAAGCTTGTTGCTTGTCACTCTTTTATGTCACCTATTTTAAGAGCATAGAGTCGTAACAATTCAGATATATTGTTTGTGTCATGTCATGATTTCTATCTTTTATTCCCGTTCACAGCGTAGACTTCCTCCTATTTTCGTACAAGTTTGTATCTGTAGTATAGTAAAAGTAGAGTATGATCGCACAAAATAACAACCCTAACGACCCATGACCACACTGAATACCAACTCCAATGAGCCATCACCACACAAAAGGACGACCCCATGACCCATGACCACACAAAATGACAACCACAATGACCCATTATCACACAAAAGGACAAACCCAATAACTCGTGACCACACAAAATAAGAATCCAATGACCCATGACCACACAGAAGTACAGCTCCAACGACCCAATACCACAAGAAAGACGACACCAATGACCTATGACCACACAAAATGACAACCCCAATGACCTATGACACACAAAATGACAACCCCAATAACCCATGACCACACAAAACGACAACCATAATGACCCATAACCACAAAAAAGGACAACCCCAATGACCCATAGCACAAAAAGGACAACCCAGTGACCCATGACCACACAAAACGACAACCTCCAAGACCCATGACAACAATTATCATCGGTCATTACTGTGTGATCTACTCTTCCAAAAGACTATGTTTATTACCATGCTTACGTACAACCGCAATTGATTCTCAATTAGGCAACTGATTTTAGTATAAAAATAGCGTACAAATCATCAAAACACCTATAATTGATAATAATTTACTGACTGACAATAAATACGAGTATCCAGCAATAAAATATGCAATTTTATCTGGTTTATCTTACATTTCTTAAATATGCCGAGGATATGCTCAAACAGCATTTTAAAAACAAGCGGAAAGCGGAACATAGTCTTTTCCCTATGCAGTTGCCTTAGAACAACGACCTAAGCATCATGCAGTATATCGAAACAAAGACTTGTACATGTATAACTGTTGGGGAATGTAAGTACATTGCAAAATACGAAGGTAAATACAAAAAACCTTGACGAAATTTTGAAAAAGAAACTGAGTAAAGCCTTTTGGGAAATTTTCCATTTGTGGTGATTTATATAACTTATATTACATCAATAACGGATTATTTAAAATTGCATCGTCCAGTTATAGGACCATCGTTAATATAATCCAAAATGGGTGAGTAAATCAATGTCGGTTACGTTTTCCGTGTGCTAGTGTAGTAATTTCACCATCGAGTACGGATCGTTTATCATCAAAGCAGCTCAAACCTATTTGATTGATTGCGTATGTGTACATTGTCTGATTCGTTGATCGTTTATAGATTTCATTATTGTTCGATGTAACCCACCCTGTGACGCTGTTAAGTAATCTTCATGCGTCACACATGATTTTTGCTATATTTTGTATTCCCTTGGCTCGTATTTTTATGCTAAGAATTGTACTGAGTACATTTTGCTCCTTGGTCAGACAAATTCTGCAACTGGTACCGAGGACTTGACATTGTTGAATTTTCTAATAACCTTCTTATTCATTGGATCATACCATTCACTATTCTAAGGATAATTCGAAAAATCAAATAACTCTGGCAATCCATATATATTCCCGTACACGTTTTCCATCTTAACCTCATGACAGAGACTATCATGGTCTGTGAACAATAATTTTGCTTTGTTGCCATTACTGTTATTTGTTGTTTTTTTTTATTTGGATAAACCAGTAGGGAAAGTTGTACATCATCAACCTCGATAACTCCAGCACGTTAAATCCACAATAAATAGGTTTATCGAGTTTTATCTTTGTCCGTTTGCTATGAATTGCAACCAAATTATCGTCAAACATTTTCATACTAACGAAACACGGCGATGTCACAAGTTTATCACAATGCCCTAGATCATTTACCTACTCCACATCGACACGCTTTCGAATGTTTTCTATAATCTTTATAGATATGCTATTGTTCAGCATCTTTCAAAATCCTATTTAACTTCTGTTCATCTAGCGGTTTTAAAATCGATGTACGTTTTAAGCCACTGACGCTGTTTAAATTTCAGTACGCGATATACGTGAGTAATTGGCATGCCTAAATCGGTATAATACTTCCGATTTTTGTAGTGCACGGTATATCGATGTTTATCCATCAGAGTTGGCACCAACTGTGGCGTTTGTAAACACTTACTCACAGGGCTCTGCATATCTTCACGCACATCAATACTCTTTGGTTCCAACGGACAATAGTTTATGATCAGCGGAAAATTTTGTTGGATTAAAATGATCCGGATTCATACAGACGAATTCACCCACTGGCATCTTCTGAGACATAGGACATGCACAGAGATTATTGGTATCCTGGTAAATAATGGATTTTGATTCGTTTTCTGGATTATAATCTGGCACGTAAATGTTATTCACCTTAGAGTTCTTATACGCTGTTACCGAAATACCACCGTGAATACTGTTTTTGATAAAGTTGAACATGTCAGCATCTGTCAGTAACTCCAACGTGATCTTGCTAATCTTTAACGCGGCATCCATTGACAATCCAGGCAATGAGTAAAACCAAACGGATCAAGTTTTCATACTATTGTTCACATGTATCCTTGAAATTTTCAAACACATCAGCGAGAAATAACACATCGGTTTTAAGTTACAAGTCGTGAAATTCACCAAGGTTTTTTTCCACCCGAAATTACTCCAAATCCAGCACACGTGTTCTTAATCAGAACCCGTTAATGGGTTACCCGTCAACGAACTATAAAAAGATTCTTTATCGGGTAATTTAGTTTCCGTAAACTTAGTCCAGTCGGTCATGTATTCGAAAGGATAAACTCCATTGCGCGTGATCAACTCAAGCTCAACCTGAAATCGTTCTCGAGTATGATTAAATAATGTAGTGCTTTTACGAGTTTGTCTAAACTCGGGTTCATTAATTGTAAGGTTTCCATGAACCTCAAGCTGCCTAGCGAAGACGACATGTACTTTTCTATGTTGTTCCGAATGCAAGTAGTCTTTTGTTGACAGCTTCGAAAACACTTAATGATCAAGTGAGAATCATACCCGCGAGAATTACGTAACACCATAAAAACAAACTTGTTCAGATGCAAATTAGAATTGTCATGGGCTGCTCCTCTGCATTTTCCCATGGAGTGGTCATGATCTTATATTTTCACCACATTTTTTTCTTCTGATTCTTATCATTAAAAGGTGCCCCGCAAACGAAACAATCTACCACATCAGCAAACTCTAGTCTGTCATTGTCTGTAAACATAATTGGATGATTAACTGTAACGAGCTCCTCAACTTCTGTCAGCAGTATATCGATGAATTTTCGAACAAAATATGGACCACGCTACAGCATTAATGGCTTAGAATATTTCGGGTTTGCGTGCACGGCCTTATAAGCAAAACCACATGGAACGGGTTCCTGAAGTTTTTCTTTTTTTTTTCTTTCTGGTCGACGATTATCAGGATTATTATCAACACCCCCTATGGGTTTCAACAACTCAAAATCCCCAAATTACTCCTGGAACACGGGTTGTTCTGACAGTTTTTAAACCTCAAGAGATGATAGCTTTTGTCCTTGTCAGCCATAGTCGGACGTATATTTTGCATACTCTCAAGTTTATGAGAATTTCGTTTATCAGTTGTCGAATATGCGTGTAATCATCGTCTTCAGTAATATTTTTTCCGTTGTGTTTGCTCTACTGTCCGCTTATCAGATCAGAGTAATATTGATCAAACAGTAGTGCCCATGACCTTGGTCAAGGTCACCGTGTCCGACATAAAGTAAGTTCACAGCGGAACCATCGGATGCTAACAAAGCTGTGTCATCGGACATCGACACGTGTTTTGACGTCAACAACGGATAAGTAATGCTCACAGGTTCATCAACCCCCATAATGTTAATGGATATATTATTTATTTTTTCAAATACGAGGATGCTGTCGAGTTGTACACGAACGTCGATTCCGGTGAAATTGATCGTGTCTTGATACTGTTTGTAATTTCCAACCCGATTAGGATTATTAGTCGCTGATGGGTAATGTTCTGATAACATCGCCCATGAAACACATGTTCTTTTCGTTACACAACTCTGACTGCGCTTGCTTTTCGCTGCTATCACCATCTACGATCTTCCACGTAATGGATTATACCTGGACACGCTATGATCACCGCTAATGATCCCGACTAAAGTAAAACCGACTCCTGCACTTACGTGATCATCAGTCACTGGTTGCAACGACTTAATTATTTTCCGCACATCGTAGTATCGATTTGTAATTCGTTTTGTTACAAATGTCGGCGATGATTCAGCACCGTCTATCTCTGTGAACTCAACGGTGACCGCGAATGTGTACTTGATACCGCGATGCACCGATAAATTAGCGTATATGATTTTTAGAATGCTGCTTTCGGATCGTCTCGCGAGTTGATGAAGCGTAGTCTTGTCGTCAACATCAATATGGTAACTCCTATCGTAGCCAGTAAAAGCCTCCTTTGGACGCACATAGCGAATTGTGGCTATGATTATACTATAACAAAATTAATGTTTAAAAGAATATTTAATCCTTCTAACTTTTTGTGTTAGGAAACACTGCTAATCAACGCAGCTGCCCATTTTTCGATGTACTGTCATCCGTTCAATCAACCTATGCACGTTCATGCAACTTACGCTGTGTCTCATCAACAAATCCTTATGATAACCAAACTAAAACTCAACTGGACGTACGAAGACCGAGTTAGATTCGATGACATGTTGGCCGACAAAATATTTATTCAGCCCAATTTTATATTTTAAAAAAATATTTCATGTACTGGAGTTGCATGATCACGCTGCGATGTGCAAACCGACTGCATCGAAATGAGGATAAGCGGGGAATGAATATCAGCTGTAGGAATCCACGTGTTAAAATCATCCGGGTGTCCACTCCACGCTACCAATTATCGTTTATCACGTTTCACTCTCACTCACTTTACTCTAAAAACGTCTTTTCGGTCTCTTTTAGTTCTTGTTTGTAAAACATCCCAATACCGCTTCTCCCCGCAGATCCTTAATCGAGTAAGTGAACGGAATGGTTTCTAAAACTTTACTAACCACAAATACTTGTTCAGTCCAATTTGGGGTATATTTTCAATGTTACTTTTACTCTAGAGATTCAGGCGCCAACAATACGAAATTTACTTCTATAAAATGCACGTCTGCAACTGCGGTTTTCCTGTTTTTGTTCTACTTGTGCTCGAGTCGTTTTAATAATGCCATATTTTGTGTTATTGTACTCCGATATCAGCGTCGGTAACACATCTATGTAGCGTGTTGTACCACTCGCTATAAATCGTTTCCATATCGCGTTTTTAACATCCTGTTGAATCTATCAACAACCACAGATTTACTCTGCTTGTGCGTTGAGTATTTATCAATTCCGCATTGTGTTAACTAGTCCTCGAATGTTTTATTTTAAAATTTTCCGCCGTTATCGATCCACAATTTACCAGGTTTAACCACAGTTCACTCAAACGAGTCGCAGATCGTAATCCTGGTTTTATCCTTTAGAGGAATGCTCCACGTGAATTTACTATAAATATCGATGAACTAAAAATAGTTGTATCCATCGTTGGCCTTGGAGTATTCCTTAGCATCAACGAGATCAGCTCTTTGAATATCATCAATACCGTTCGATATTACTCTGCGTCCTGTAACGTTTTTGAGGGATTTTTTCTGTTAGGGGCATGTAATTCGTACATGAGTTACTCCTCGCCGCTGAACACTTTTATTTCTTTCCGCTGAAACGGATGATATACATTTTGAAATTTTCTTTTTACGCACACCAACTTGAGTACGACCACCAACCCGAATGTGATTACGCACCAAGGTTGTTCCAGTACCAAATTTATGTTTAGCGCTAATGACGATTTCGACAACAGCTTTGTCTATCGCTCTCACATTGCAGGTTGATTTAACCGCGTGGAGTTCATCCAGCATTACGCGATCACAGCCTGATTTGTCCTCGGGATGATCGCAGTAGCCAATATCGCACCGCATTGCTCCAGCATCAATTTGATTCTACGGTTCTTGCACTGGCAGCAGTTGATCGTTTTTGAGCAATATCTAGAGGTTTATAAGGTCCAGTGTATTTATGGCCTGGTAATGTTCTGCCCCCGCGTGGTTTTGGTAGTTCACCATAATCGCGTGTATATCCATTTCATGTCCGATAATTGCTCCCCGTGGATTTTTTGCAAATCATCAAGGATCTGTTTTCTTCTATAGCCAATAAAGCATCATAGTCACACATCATTTTCTATATTTTTAACATTTACTAATCGTCAATCACCACTGGGCATTCTGGTAAGCGCCCACCGGCGCGGGAAAATTTTATTTGTTTCAAAATTGTTTAACGAAAACGATACTGTCACAGATTTTGATTTCTTTATGCTACAAACCAAACAATTCGCTTGCACTGTTCGTGTGATATTTTACTCGGTAATTGATCCTTGGAAAATACTCCAGCAAACCCGAGCACGCCTGACGCGTTAGAGATCAAAATTGCTCTTCAACGTGCGGCCCCAGGCAGGAAAAGACCTCGATAGCGTCGTCTTTTTCTTTCCTTTTGGGAATGAATTCTCACGCCTGAACAACTTTCCAAGCAGCCCTGGCAACATTGTTCTTGCCATTCCAGCGAACAACGGAGAAATAAATCCACCCTGTTTGTGTATCGGAGTCACAGACATTTTCAAAACCAACCCCGTATTGACCGTGCTTTACTTTTTTTTTTTTCGCCTGCTGCTGCGCTGTCACCATAACGTTTCCGTTTTCTGTAAGAGAGCGCGCTGATAATTTTATAGCGGGTGGACATCCTTTTCTACGCGCGCTGGCTATTTGTTTGTTCGCTGACTTTCAGTCAACGTCAGTCCGATTTGTTGATCTGACGTTATACAACTCTGATTGCAGAAAAGTTGTTCTACGTGGTGCCTCTCTTCGTATTGCTCACATAATCCTATTCTAAGCTTGTGAAATTTTGATCAGCATATCGTCTACCAAGAGTAATTATCGCTCTGTGTGTACATGATGGACGCAATCCACGGTGAGCTTTGTTCGCTGCTGGACATTACAGTGCCTGTTATTGCCTTGTGCGTCGCGCCAAAGACTGCTCTGATGCAGCGGCTATTCATAACGAAACCAAAACGAGCAACACTTTTGGAAGCAGCGACAAGCGTTTGAAAATCCTCCTTGTTTTGCCACTTGACGCCGATACATTTTCAAAATCAGTCCTATTCGTGCTGCTCAAGCCGATGCCAGTACCTGATGTTTTTGCGTTAACATAATTTATGTGGACCTTCCACGGCTACTTTTGATGTGCTTAGCGTGATAGTCACGCTGGTGTGCGATGTGCTTCTCTACTTATCGCATGCTATTGTGAAAATCAAGTTCGCTGGCCAGTATGACATTCTATTTAACAAAAGTAGATTAATCCTGGTCCAAATCGGGACTATATTATCAGTCATCTTACTAGACATCGCATCGAGCGTCAAAAACTTGTCAGATGCCAGTAGCGCGTAAACGTGATAACAGGAGCCATCGGAACAACGGTCCATTTTACCTGGATTTCCGACATAGCTTTTTCAAACGCAGATTGTATTAGCTCACGTCAGAGTGATAAATCAGGTAAAAGTGTTTAAAGTACTCCAGCGCTAAATGGGTGCCAGTGTCCTTGTCATGATATGTTTGCATCGCATGGGAATAATTTATGTGTGCATTAGCTTAATGATCCTCGAGTTCTCGATCCTGATACTACTTACTATTATTATGAGTCTATGCTCTTAAAAGTAACAGAAAAGAGTGAAAGAGAGCAACCTTTGTAAAATTTAACAAATAATTTATTTCCCTAGAATAAAAAGAGAAAATGAGAGAAAAGAACTTACGGTATTGCGAATTAAATCCCAAAATATCCAAGAATTACAGACACAATGTCCTAATAATATAAAGTCCTGAATAAAACTCAGCACAAGTCCCTAAGAGATCTGAAACTGAAGGAGATTATGTGTTTGTTATCGCTTATGGAGTGCTGATGTGTCAACAGTCTTTTGTTGAATCACATTAATATAATTCCAGGTTTGAATATACTATAAATTCCAGTGAATGTCTTTATCCAAAATTTTATAAGAGTACTTTTGTATTTCCAGAGAAAATATTCACTTGAATTCAATAATCTGAAGAAAATAAAATTCAGCCCAAACTGGAAATCCACCGTGGGATGGAGTTGCCAGATATGGTGAAAAGCCTCTGAAGCCAGTGAGACCAGCGAAAGATATACAACACCATATTGTGTTGGAGACGGGGGTCGCACGATGGTGGAGAAATTCACAGTCAAGCTATTGTTCCACGAGTAAAGAGAAATGAAGTTTTATGTATGACTCACAATTCGCGCATTAGAGAACACCTTGGCATTAAGAAAACTCTAGAGAAGATCAGAAAAGGGTATTTCTGGGTCAGACTTCAGAAAGATGTGAGACAGTGATGCCAGATATGCGAAGACTGTGCGAAGCGAAAATCACCAGGACAGAAAAAGGCAAGCTCGAACGCAGCTGGCTGCTGGCATGTTAGGGCCACTTCCGAAGTTCGAAAATGAAAACGTTACATTCTTGTGATCTCTGACTACTTTACCAAATGGACTGAGATATTCACAATGCCAAGTTGTCACACGTTTTGTGTGCCAAGACAGATTCACACACGTCAAGGTCGAAAGTTTTCGAGTGAACTGTTTCGTGAACATGTGTCGACTCTTTGGAATCGAGAAAGCTAGGACCAGTCCGTACAGTGCACAGGCGACGGCGGCTATTGGACAATTCGGCCCAAAGACAATTCGGCCCAAGACAAATCGGCCCAACTTGGACCGAAAATAAGACAATTCGGCCCAACTTGAAAGACAATTCGGCCCAACTCGAAAGACAATTCGGCCCAACTTAATAATACATTTGACAATAGTTTTAACAAGTATTTATTTTTAAAAGGAAATACTCAGTAACTTATAACTTATATATGCGTAAGTTAACTAAGACAAAATATTTTAAGACAATTCTTATATAATTTAGTTTATTACTGTATAGTTCAACATTCTTGCTTTCGGTAACTGAATTATTTTATTCTTTTGGGATATAATGAGTGTAATCTATGAAATAAAGGGAGGCCACCTTTTCCTTTCTAGTATTTATTTTGTTTTTCAAAGTGAGAACGAAAAATAATGATGTACAATAATTAGTTCCTACCTGTGAACGTGTGCACTGGGTTTAAGTACATCGTTTCATTCTCAGTTTATTTAGTTTGTAAAATAGAAGAGGTTGAGAATACAACTTGAAACATTTGTTGAATTAGGTAAATGTTTTTCGAAGTTATAAAGGTTAAGAGCTTTCGGATATCTTTAGGAAAACCGTCCCAAAGACAAAAATATTACATGTGAGAAAGGACGTCTTTAAGAAAAGAAGTAAAGTAGAGATGGATGTGATGCTTTTGGAGTTACGTTGACAATAATGAGATGCATCATATCTCCTGTGGAAGAAGGTCGATTTTGTTAGGCACTTGAGTATTTTTAACTAAACGCAATATGCATAATCTCTTCTTTTTCCTTCCTTGTGCAAGAGTTTTATCAACCAGTTGCTGTATAAAAAGACTCTTAAGTGCAATTAATCGGTGCAGCTTCCAATTTAATTTTTTTCTCCAATCTGCCCGTATCTTCAGTAGAGCAATTGTCTGTGCCGGATTAAACCCTGTGGAGGCCACTAGGCAGTAGAAATCTCGGGGGTGCGCCCCCTCCCCTCCCCGCAAATTATCGCCTAATAGTAGTGTAGTGGGATAGTATAGGGACAATGGGAATTAGCATTACAGACCCCACTCCCCACCGGGATAGTATGGGGACACGATTTATAGGGACAAAAAATCACCCTGGGATAGTATGGGGACAATGGGAATTTTGTATAGCGACAAGAGGAATGGCACAGGTAGGGTGACGTCAAGGTACTGGACAGTTGCAACAATGTAGCAAGGACCGTGACGTCATGCCACCTGTGTCATTTCTATATAAAGTTTGAATCATTCGCGTACGTGTTTGTTGATATTATAATATTATACCCAAATTATACAACTGACTAAAAAAAAATTTAGATAAGAGAATAATGTTTTTGTGAGTTAAAAGATAAATTATACAATCGAATAAAAAATTTTTAGGCAAGAAAGAATAAATCTTTTCGAGGCAGTTGAGTGGCCCTGAAAAGGGCCATTGTTTGTTACGTTAACACCATTCCGTTAACATAGAGGGCATCTCACTGATCTTCTTCTCTTTCTTAAACTTCGTCTAACTTCTGGACCGTAGATGAGGACTCGCTTCAGACAGCCTTGTCTTTCCACATAGGTCCTTCTTTTCCAAACGCTTGTCTCGGTGATCCTAACGATTTTCCATGATGATCTCACATACATAGGTAAGTCCGTACGGAACAGCATCGACGATACGAGGGTAGACGATTCAACGTTGGTCCACATCTTTGTGACGAGAACAGGTGAAGGGAATGAAGTGAACCGCGTTTATTTATAGTGGAAGAGCGGATCGAAACGGATTGAAATTGTTCACCAATCCCAACACGCGTTACAAAATTCATTCACTTCGCGGAGTGTCTCTTCCAATCAGAAGAGAGCTACCTGTGACGTCACATTCCCTATATAGTTGCGCTAGCGTCTGTGCGCAGTGAATCGATGCGACATTGTTTTGTGAAACATGACTGAAACGAAGAAGACGATGAATTGGGGTGCACCGGCTGTGGAGACGAGAAGCGAAGGCATATCAGCGGCTACCAAAGAGAGAGAAGATGTAAACAAAGCACTACCCAAAAATTTAACAGTGACTAATACACTATCTAGAAATATAACACAGACAGTATCTAGAAAACCAAGGGAAAAAATAATGGTATCAATACAATTAGAAGAAACTTCTCCAGAAACAAGCACAATACAAGAAACTGCAACAGCAACAGGACAAAAGCAACTTCTACAACAACAACAAGGGAAACAGAGACAAGAAGAAATAAGAAAGGAAACAAACAAAAGTGGAGGAGAACAATCAGCAGGACAAATGAAACAGCAAGAAAACAAAAAACAAGGGTCAAGAACAACGGAAACACAACATAGCTACCAGACAACAGCAGAAGAACAAGAGAAAGAGAGAAGAAGAGAACCACAGCAGCAACAGAAAGAACAACAAGAAAACCGTGCAGAAATGAGATCCACGAGGACTGATACACAACAAAGGAAACAATATGAACCAAGAAACTATACTGAGAACAAATAAGTAAAGACACCATTAACTCTGGAAACAAACAAAAGGACAAATGAAGCAACAAGGCCAACAACAACAGAAACACAACATAGCCATCAGACAACAACAGAAGAACAAGAGAAAGAGAGAAGAAGGGAGAAGAAGAAAGTTAAAAGGAGAAAAAAGAAGGAAGACGAGGAGGAGGAACATCGAATGATGGAGACTTATTTTCTTGAAGATGATGAATATACAAATAACCAGGAAAGAAAACAACAAAATGAATGTACAAATAACCAGGAAGGAAATAGAAAAAAGTAAAGTACAATAAAACAATATATAGCACAACATCTCCAGGCAACTATACAATTAGGGCAGGAGGGCCTCCCTAAATGGTCTGAAAAGATCAACCAGGGAGAGTACCCTCCAAAAAAAAAAAAAGAAACTAAGAAGACGATGAATTGGGGTGCACCGGCTTTAGAGACGAAAAGCAATGGCATAGCAGCGGCTACCAAAGTTAACACAGCGCTACTTCCAGAAGAGGTTGATTTCAACTGGGATTTAGTAGATTTTTTCTCTTCTTCGCAAGAATTTGTTCCGGTACCAGTACCTTCGCCACTTTCTCCTTCTTTACCACACGTCGACAATTTTAAACAAAGACAGAAAGAAGAATTGGAGAAATTTTTACAGCAGCAGAAAGAGGCAGAACAAGCATTCTCCTTGAACAGCAACAGCGAGAAGAAGAAGAGGTAAGAAAGAAACGACAGGAAGAAGAAACAGTAGAGAAGAAACAAGGTCTAGGAGAGAAGGAGAACAGTGAAAGGCAAACGGTAACTGTATTCTTGGACATTTTGGCCGAGTTAAGAAGTCTGAAACAAATGTATCAGACTTCTTTATTACGACCCAAGAGAAAAAGACCTTCCCGAGCCAAACAGCCTAACCCTGTTACTACACCAGAGATACCACCCCTAGTGATTTCTACTAAATCATTGACAGGAGCAAGTCCAGAAGTAGGCCATGGCCGTGACAAAATCTTAAGGCAGTTAAAGCGGATTGCTTCTCGTTCCTGAGTTTGTTCTAAGGAAAAAAACAAACACCCAACGGTCCTTTTCAGGACCACTCACTTCTTTCGAAAAGAGAGACTATTCATTTTGCCAAAATCAATTCAAACTCAAAATCCCTTCTTTAACCCTATGATGTACGTGTTGTGAGTGTGTGAGTGTAGCTCCTTATTATTCTAAACAATCAAAACCAAGAGACACTTACGTTTTTTTCAGTCTGGTCTATTCTGGTACAAATTTTTACAATTCAATATCACAACATAACACAACACAACACTTTTAAAAAGTTCATAGACTTCTGTGTCTTTTTTCTTTCACTCTCTCTGTTTTTTCAATTTCTTCACTTTTACACATTTTTCCTCTTCTTCTTCTTCTTCCTCACATTTTTCTCGTCTTCTTTTCTTTTCTGTCTTCTCTTTCTGAACGTGCCGGGGTTCTTCCTTTGCCGAGGGCACCTCTTTTTCTTCTTCCTCCTCCAGCTCCTGTTGTTTCTTAGGCCACTCTGAAGACCAATGTTCTTTCTCTTTACAATGATAACAGGCATCTTGACTTTTGTCTCTTCTGACACTGGTCTTGCTTTTATGACGATCTGGACATTCTGTAGCCCAATGCCCTTTGTTCTGGCAGATATAGCAAGTATCTTGACTTTTATCTCGAAAGGAGGGAGAGTAGTCCGTCGGCTTGTCTGAAGAAAACTTTCGTATGACACCTCGCAAAGCTCTAATCAGAAGTTCAATTTGTGTGGGTTCTTCCATCGTGCTGAACAGCTTGAGAGTGAAATGAATACTGAGAGGGAAGTCACCAGCCCTTTATATATGTACTAAGCCTAACATGGATAAATAGGGATCCATGGCGTTTCTGCAGTCAAGATGAAACGATCACATCATTTCGTAAAGAAAAGAGAAGAAAGTAAGAGGCAGAAACGTGATTTATCGCCTCGCACAGTAGCTGAAGTCTTGGCTCAAATTCATGCCAGCGATTTTGAAGATGAGATGAGTGAACTAGAATCTAAGCCCAGAGAGTCTACACTCAGTCAAAGTCCATCACTACCAGTAAACCCTGAAAAGTACTACCACATTCGAGAGACGGACAAACGCTCCTCCAGAAAATTTAGAACTACGGCCTACACGTACGCGGTGAAGTTTAAAGATTTCAAGTCCGACGTACCGTTGGAAAAAGCAGAAGGGTTCATCACTGATGTGTGGGATTCTTTGTTAACTACACTGAAACGGCAATGTGAAGCCAAAGAAGACGATCGCTTGAGACTTTCTATTCATCACGACAGTTTGAAGTCCCCCGTTTGGATCGAGTTTAGCAGTCCAGCAGAATTGACACCTTCTAAAGTTATGGACAATATTCAACACGTACAACAATCCAACGACAAGTTTCACATCACGGACGGAAAAGCGACACTGTTCATGACCCACGTGTCTCTTCCCCAAGGGACAAGACATGGCAAAAAAAAAAGGTGATCTTGGTAGACAACCTTCGCAGCACAAAAAAGAGCCTCGTCCAAATTAACAACCCTCAAGACAAGATGTGTTTAGCCCTTTGCCATCGTAGTGGGACGAACGTATGCCGACAAGAACGACACGGCAGAATGGAAAAGAGCCTGGAAAACTATTCGACGATCGGGCCGAACCAAACAACAAAGAGAAGCAGAACTCCTGTTACAGCAAGCGGGGATATCCAAAGACACACCCTGTGGCATTCCTGAAATGCAAAAATTGCAAGATGTCTTGACTCCGCGCTACACCTTGAAAGTACACCCTCAAGAAGTGCGCGGACCTCTGTTTTTTGAGGCAAAAATTTCAAAGACGGAAAATATATTCACGTCTATCATCACGATGAACATTTTGATGCTATTACCAGTATCACTGCATTTCTGGTATACGGTTATTACTGTGAGAAATGTGACTATGGCTATAACAATCGAGAGCAACACAAGCATTTCGGATCGAAATGTGAGGGATGTTTAGCCTCTAAGCCCTGTCTAGACCAAGGACAAGAACGAGTGCATTGCCCAGCTTGTCAGCGCACGTTTGTCAGTACAACCTGTTACCAACAACATCTAAAGACGCAAGGTTCACAGCAGAAAAGTGCTTGTCAGCTCCTGAGATTGTGCCCTACTTGTGGACAAGGCATACGTACCAATAATGCCAAGGCGCACGTCTGTTCAGGAAAGAAGCGATGTCACATTTGTCACCAAACCGTGGACTTGGAACACCAATGCTACATTCAAAAATACCAATCCAAATATGAAGAAGAAGATAATGACCAGAAGAAAGGGAATTTCATCTTTTTCGATTTCGAATGCATGCAAGAGACTGGCATTCACATTCCTAATTTCTGCGTGGCTCACCGAACGTGCGAGAAATGCATCCAAGAACCTATCTTGGCTCATTGCCCTCACTGTAGCAAGATTCCTGGAGGACGTGAAAAAAAATCTTTCGGGGACCGAACACGCTAGCCGATTTCGCCCAATGGATCTTAAACCCTATCGACGAAATGTGGAGCCAAGAAGACATCGAACGTTACGGAGATTGTCATCGTTATGCAACGGTGATGGCTCACAATTTCTCGGGATACGATGGACAGTTTCTGTTGAGATACTATACGGAACAAAGTACCGAACGTCCGAAAGTGACTTTGAACGGAGCCAAAATCATTTCTATACAAGTGGGTCAAGTGCAGTTTAAAGATTCGATGAGTTACTTGGCCATGCCTTTGAGTCGCATGCCTAAAACGTTTGGAATGACAGAAATGGCCAAAGGCTATTTTCCGCACTTTTTCAATACCGAAGCCAATCAACACACCGTTCTACCCCATTTGCCTGAGGCTCACTACTACGACCCCGACAACATGCGTACCGAACAACGAGAAGCTTTCTACGCTTGGTACCAGACTCACGCCTCGGACCCTTTCGACTTTCAAGAAGAAATGTTAAAATATTGTCATTCCGACGTAGACATTTTACGGCGTTGCTGTGGAAAATTTCGAGAACTGTTCATGGAACACGGAGGGATCGATCCTTTGAACGAAGCCTGCACCATTTCCAAAGCGATTGTATGGAGAGTATATAGGTGTGTGTTTTATGCTTTCTCGTCCGTTAATGAGGATAGTATATAGGTGTGTGTTTTATGCTTTCTCGTCCGTTAGTGAGGATAGTATATTTGTGTGTTTTATGCTTTCTCGTTCGTTGGTGAGAATAGTATATAGGTGTATGTTTTATGCTTTCTCGTACGTTAGTGAGGATAGTATATTTGTGTGTTTTATGCTTTCTCGTTCGTTGGTGAGGATAGTATATTTGTGTGTTTTATGCTTGCTCGTTCGTTGGTGAGGATAGTATATTTGTGTGTTTTATGCTTTCTCGTTCGTTGGTGTGGATAGTATATAGGTGTGTGTTTTATGCTTTCTTGTTCAGTGAGGATAGTATATTTGTGTGTTTTATGCTTTCTCGTTCGTTGGTGTGGATAGTATAGGTGTGTTTTATGCTTTCTCCTTCGTTGGTGTGAATAGTATATCATATGTGAAGTGACTGTAAGATATGTTTCGTTCACGTCCGTCCTCCACGGACATAAAGCAGAGCGTTCGTCATTCGGCGGTTAGCGCGGCTCTTTCTCGGGTTCCGTCTCCTCCTTTCCTCGCCAGCTGTGTGGATGTGGACTGAATGTCAAAGGTCAGAGGTCAATCGGAAAAGCTATGATAAAAGCCCAGCACGGGGCTAAGTGCCTCTTTAGGGGAGCAATGTCGCCCAACCTAGGGCGGCATCCAGCCGTGGCCGAGTGTCCCCCTTCAGAGGTTATGCCCAGCCTTGGGTCTGGAGTGCCCCAATTGGGGCCTCTGGTCCAGCCCTGGACCCACAGTCGTAAGGCACATAGTGCATAAACGACTATAATTTCCAAGCCAAGCCATTCGCGCCACATCATCAAGACGGACGCCGGGGAGGATGGACGTGCGCCACGCTGCTGCTGAGTTCAACAAATACATCGAAGTAAAAAACACAAGGGACTCAAGAAAAACAACAAAACAGATGATGAGGATACACGCATGGAATTTATCTAAGGATATCACTGAAACTGAGATTCTAGGACTACAAACAGCAATTTACACGCCGAGCACATGACTGCAGCTGCGGGGGGTCACTCCCCAGAACAAAGGAACAAAGGAAAACTGACGACTGGACTAGACAAACTACACAACACACACATCGCGCAAGGTAAAGAATCCATATTATAACTATTATAACTATCAATACTAATATTCACATTATTTAAACTAATACAAAACTTAAGCCTATTTTAATTGACAACAAACGTAATATTAATTTCAATTCGTTTATTCAATAAAATAGGACTTGCTTACCGTGCAAGGTAAATATTCCACCTTAATATTAATAAACTCACTATATAAATACTAAACTTGACATTTGTTATCTCACCGCCTATTCAATACTCTCCCGTAAGTTTAAGAAATCCTTTATAATTGAAGCATTAATACTTACACTAAATTAAAAAACTAATATAAAACTGAAATCTACTTCAAAATCTTGTTTACTCAATAAAACTGCACTTGCTTATAGTCTAAAATTAAGAATTTCATTTATTATTAACACTTTCATGCTACAAATTTAACTAACTTTAAACTTAATTGCAATCCACAAATCTTTTGTTTATTAATTCGTTCAATTCATTTCAATTTCTCTCAAACCATCAAATTAATCTATTTCCGACCAACTTTTTCAATATTTAATCTATGTACCACTTTCATTAATAGTAACATGCCCTATAGTTCACCCCACCAGGATTGTAGCACTATACAGTATACAGCGCAGTAGTAGGACGAAGCCCGCAAGTCAATTGTATACACCCATCAATGAGAGCAGCAGGCAGGTCGAACAGACATCTGTCTGAATCGTCATTTGTCTAAAACATAAGGTTCCTACAGGGGCTGAAAATTAAGGTCAATAACGCTAAACCGAACCTCCTAACTTTTATTATTACCAAAACGGATAATGTTAGCTCATTTTTGTTATTTTATTTTTGACTTTTTGTTTTTTATGTTATAATGCGTTTAGTTTACTTACCGGGTCACTCAATTTTTGTCGTTCACCCTGCCTGCTGCTGTAATTAACCAAAGATTTTATCCAGACCTATACGATATCTGGATCTTGGATCATGTAAATTTATTGTAATAAATCCAAACGGAACAGCTTGTGCTTTTGAAAAGAAATTTTTAAATTTAGTCATATCCATATCCCCTGAACACCAAGTATAACAAATATTTTGTAAGGTATAATTATCTACTCCATTAAACACAACCAAAATATTACAGTTATCTCTGATCTCTTTAGGTATTTGTGTATATCGCTGAGTAACATAAATCACGTCAGTATTTTTATGTCTACCTCGAGAAAATATTCTAGCTGGATTTGATTGTTTGTCCAGCATAACGTCATCGTACACCACTAAATTATTAATAAATCCATCTAGGTCATCTACAGATGGGGCCTCATCAATATCGATAAGAAAGTCAACAACATCATCACCGTTTTCATTCAGCAATTTTGCATTTTCATTAAAATCTTTAAGTACTTCGTAACAGTGTTGATCATCTACAGATGGTGCTACTAAATACAGTTTACTCCATTTCAACCACCTCATTATTAAATTTAATAATAGTTATGTTTTACCTGATCCAGATGGGCCTATTATAATCATCCTTATCGAATTTGGTAATGCTGGATGATGTTTTACTGGTTCCTGTTTTCGTGTCGCCGAAAAGTCAATTATATCCATATAGTAAATAATATGAGTCTATATTGTGTTCGGTGTAAAATTCCTACACCCACTGCTGAATTAACAACAATAACAACGAAGAATAAACGACGTGCTCTGACAGGCAAATGCGTTAAATGTGGCACGAAGAAATACAAATTTGTCAAAACAAAGACAGGTGGAGATATTGCCACTTTATTAGGAAAATTACCAGGAACTCCATGGGCTAAATACCCCGGTGAGAAACATCTTCCTGGATATAATTATTGCGGTCCCGGAACTCGACGTGATATTTGACTTGATAATCAAGATCAACCAAGATCAGGAGAGTATCCAATAAATAAGATTGATCAAGCGTGTCATGTTCATGACGTTGCGTATAAAAGTAAAGATTTACAACAAAGGCATCTCGCAGATGTAAAATTGATTCATGCATTAAATTCTATACCTAATAAATCTGTCAGAGAAAAACTCGCTAGTTTTCTAGTAAAATCTGCCATGAAAGGTAAAATAATGTTAGGGGCTGGTAATTAATTATATAACTATTATAATGGAATCCATTTATTATAGCCCAAGAGGATATTGGAGAGGGTAGATCAGCTATTAGTAAACTTGCTGAAGCAGCAAAAGTTTCACGTTCTGTTGCTGCAGCGTGGTTAGCACGACAGGCAATATGGCAAATTTATCTACCACCACCTAAAAAATTCAGTATGCACATTTTGATGTCAGCGTCCCTAATGAGGTTCATCAAGCAGATATTTTATTTTTACCACATGATACCATTAAAATTGGTAGACGTCAATCACGCACATACAAATACACATTAACTGTCGTTGACGTTACAAGTAGATATAAAGAAGCGGAACCATTATCAACAAAGACAGCATCTGAAGTTGCATCTGCGTTTGAACGAATTTATCAGCGAGGACCTTTGCGATGGCCACAGTTATTACAGGTTGATCCTGGCAAAGAATTTCTTGGTGCGGTATTATCGTTGATGAAAAAACATAACGTTAAAATCAGACGAGGACATACTGAAATTCATCGTGATCAGGCAATTGTTGAACGATTTAATCGAACACTTGCTGAGCGGTTATTTGGATACCAATACGCAAAGGAAATATCCACTGACTTTAAGTCCGGTGAGAGATATCTCGTGAATGGGTTACAAGGTTACCAAGTGTGATAGTTGCGTTAAATAATGAAATTACTCGTGCAACTTCCATGAAACCTTCTAATGCGATTACAAAAAAATATATACCCCGTAGCGATGACAGACAACAACCTCAACCAGTATTAGGTAATGTAACTGTAAGATATTTATATGAGCCTGGGGAAGTTGAGGGTGGTAAAAAAGGAGCAACTGATCCTATCTGGAGCGTGACTACACATACAATTTCTAGCGTGGTAAGATCCACTGGTAGACCTCCAATCTACAGATTAGATTCTACTGCCCCTCAACGTGGATTTGTGCGTGAACAATTACAAGTAATTCCTAAAGACACACAATTACCACCACATACAATTACATAACCAGAACCTCTACGTCGATTGCATTCAAGACAGGTCAGCATCACATTATCACGTATATGACCAAGATCACTATTAATTCTGTCTACGGCAAATTGTCTTGGATTATTATTCGAATATTGCCATAACATATTACAGTTACAGCTTGCACAATGGTTATTTTGTTGTTGTTTTAGTGTTATAATAAATTCAGTATCAATATCAAAGTCACGATTATTTTTTTGGTCACATTGCTTATAACCAGATAGTTTTTTTCTTATTACGTCATAATTAACAGTCTGATTATTATTTTCTGTAAAATTCATAATAACCCTATGTAGTTGAGATATTCTTCTGACCCTAGAAACTGCGAGATAGACTAAATTTGACCATTCGATCCGATCATCTATAATCCAGATATTTGTATCAGAAATAGTTAACCCTTGTGACGAGTGAATAGTTATAGCATATCCTAACGTCCACGGTGATTTATTCATATTCAGCGCATTCTCAACATTATTAATATCAACTAAAACAATATCATTCAAGACAAGATTCTGTATTCCACCACCAGGAATTTCAACATCAATATTCTGTCGTCGAGTATCTGCTGGGCGATAACACAAAGGTACAGGTAGATCTGAAAACTTTTCTTTATATAACAGAAATAATTTATCCTGTAGTTCATCACGAACTATCTTTCTACTTGCAACTATTAAATCAGCTGGATTCCATAAATTTAGAAAATCATTCATAGAAGTCTCTGGAATTACTCCTCGCATTATTTCACATTGTACTCTGTCTGGTTGGAGTCTGATTAATCTTTTAAACTCCTTCAGCGGTTCATCAATAGCTCTATGGTCATCATTTATTTCTTCATAATAATCTACGTTATTTTTCAGCCATTCATGTGGAGACTGTCCAATAAAGGGTGGTGGTTGACCATGATCACCACACATTATTACAGCAGTATTCTTTGTTAATAACCAATCAAGAAATGTTTTTAATATTTCTAACGGCACCGTGTCTACCTCGTCCCATATAATATACTTAGGTATATATTTCTCACCCATTCGCTCAGGAGTCCATGTGTCTCCATACCATCTAAAGAAACTATGATATGTACATGATTTTCCTCCTCGCTCTTTTATTTCTCTGGCGAGTTTATGTGTAGGTGTCAAAACAATTATATCTGAATTATTATTCATGAATAATTTAATCACACGCGTTGTTTTACCTGAACCACCGCATCCGTTAAGATAAACAGTCTTATGTCTAGCCACAGGATCATATACAGATGGTGCCGATGACAATTCTGATATTTGATTATTTTTGTAATATATTTCCTTAATTTCAACGTCAGCGGATTCAGAATAACTAAGTATATTTTCTTGTTTTATTCTCCATGATCCCCATTCACCATTACCAAGTAGCGGTTTTAACAAATCTGTATAATTTTTATTTATATAAAAGGAATCCGTGGTGACTCTGACAGCATCACGAGGAAATCTATTTATCATAGACAGTAGATTTATAGAAACATATGCCAACATAGATGATCTTAAATGAGTAAATTGCGGTGAGTCACCATCAAAATAGCTTACAATTGTACCTAGTTTGGTTCCGTCTGACAAATAAGCATTACTCCGATTTATAAATGTGTTTTTTTCCGTTGTATCAGCATTTATAAAATCGAGTTCAGCATCGTCCATAATCAATCTTGTACAGTGTCTTTTATGATCATATGCTCCTCCTTGAGTAAATTTACCAATTATCTTTCTACCAAGATCTTTTGCAAGTTTTTCATCGTGCTCATCTCTGCATTTACGTATATTATTAGTAATTTTAATATTGTCATCTTCATTAAGATTAGGAAATTCTTTCCTGGCATCATCAATATTAAATCTTTTTGGTTCTGGTAACCAAACTTGCTTTTGTAACCGATACGATATAATTGCCTCACTCACCTGTAAAGATATTAAAATTCCAACATCAAGCATATATCGCAATAGTACTATTGGAACCCAACATTTTTCTGAAAAATGTCTTCCAAACCAAATATAAGTAATCGGATGGAGATTTTCTGCAAACTCAAATGATTCTACATGAGCAAATCCGGTTAAGTCAAAATCTGGTAAATGTCCGTTTATCGCAACTCTGGTCATCTCGTGTGATGGATGTCCGAATCTCTTAAAGTATTCAGAACATTCTCCGTATCCAAGAAAACTTCCGGGATAACATGCTACCATATCAACAGATATAACGTCATTATACTTATATTTAGTATTCCATAATCCTCCGTGTCCATATTCTACACAGCTTTTCTGGATATCTTCAAGAAATTTCGATCGTGTTGGTTTCCATAAATTTTTTTCCTGAGCGAAATGAGCCGCTACAGATGGAACTGTAAAACAATTATTTAATAATTGTCTAACTTTGACATCGTCTGAAGTATATTTCAGCGCAAGATGTTCCATTTCTACATTAAGAGATTCTGTACGGTAAATATCACCATTAGGCTGTACAAACTGATCGTAATAATCATATTCTGAACTTTGAAATAACCAAACAGATACAGGGTCACTTTTACTGATATTTTTGATAAAATCAAATATATGACCATCATAAAATTTAACTGTTCTATCTCGTGGAAATATTGTTACTGCTGAGGTCCACGCATGCGAATTATGATCAATAATATCTATCGGAGCTCCTCTTGATTCATATTTTGGTTTATATAAAATCTCTCCTGTTAACGTCTTCACTGTTATTGGAAATCTTAATTTCTTTTCTAGATCAGCAACATCTCTGATAGATGCTCCAGTATCTTTAACTGATTCTGCCCACGTATTTATTTTTTTATGCCTTAAATCTGTTAAACCATTACCACGTATCGCATTTATGAAATGTTCTGTAACTCGTTCAGCGACACAGTTTATTCTTGACTGACAATCTCATCGGCTTAAGATCCCCGACATCAGGTTTATTATTCAGCGGATATATTGCATATACAACTGCAGTAACTGGATATGCACGTTCATAATATAATTTGTCAACACCGGTTAGTATTCCGGGTTTAGATTTATTATTCAAAAGAACAATATTATTTCCTGACTGTATACATACTGGATCACGCTTGTCACGAATAATCCAAGTATCTTCTTCTGTATTTACAATAAATTTTATTAAAATAAAATATTTTTGATCATCAAGGTGATTAATAATTGCTTTTCCTCGTTTGTCATTCATTATATTAGTAACATTTCCGACTCTGAATGTTGACCATACATGAGCAGCACCATCATTACGAAATTCATTCTTTGCTTCACGGACACGTTCGGTTATATCCTCATTTGTTAATGCCAGATCTTGCATCAAAGTATTAAATTTATATTCTGATAGTCTGTCAAGATCAAATCTAGCTCTTTTAGGTTCAATTGCAGATAATTCGTTCATATAATTAAGACAAATATTTAAATTAAAATTTTAGTATATATATAATGCTTGAAACAAAAAACAAATGTGCTTGGCTCAAAATTGGACATACTTCTCCTTGTAATAAATCGTGTGTGAATGAATACTGCGGAAATCATGCGCAAAGTATCAAAAATGGAAGTACAGGACCTATACCATGTGTGCAATGTGGTGTTGGAGTCAGAGGAAAAACTCAATTGTGTTTAAAATGTGGCGGAAAAAAATACAGAGAACTAAAACGATATTATGACAAAAAAAAATAATACATTATCAGGTAAATCTCCTATAAAAACCGTAGAAGATTATCTGACCAGATTTCAAAACAATGATTTAGACAAATAATATTATTATATAAAATGAATCAGACAAATCAGACTTATGATGATGATATCTACAAAAACTTTATAAGAAAATTAAAAGAAGAAGCATTTCGTAATAAACACGAATTTGTTAAACATCCAACCATTAAAAATTATGAAGCATCCCGAGATGGTGTAATCAGACACTGCAGATTGAAAAAACCAGTCGGTAATATTAATAATACTGGTTATTTTGTATTTAATACCAGTGGAAATAAACATTATTTATCAAGTAGATTCATCTACGAATGTTATTTTGGGGTCATTAAAGATGGACCTGTAGTTGATCACATTGATGGAGATCCCAAAAATAATCGGTTTTGCACGTGGAAATACTGGAAAATGTAAAATGTTTGCAAGAAGATCTATTAAATCTGTAAATAGAGAAACATGCCAAGAAATAACTTTTCCATCAATGTATGCGGCTGCAAAACATTTTAGCAGACATCCACAATCAGTACAACGTGTCGCAAATAAAACATACAAATCTGCATATTCAATAAAATATGATCAGTCGATAATATTTGAATATATCTAACTCTGTACTCTTAATAAATAAATATTTTTTTAATATTGTATATAGTTAGACTCTATCAATTTTGCCATGGGTACCTTCACCGTCACTCTCAGCGTCACTTTCACTTTTGACAGAATCAAATAACATAATTTTTCTTAATTGCATTACACGATTGTCCACAATCTTCTTTTTCTCGTATTCACGAAATAGTTCGGATCTAATATTTTCGATCGAACGTGCAAGAGGCGCAAATAGCTTTACCTGTTTTTCACTTACCATTGCCAAGGATTCTAACATAGACTGATAGATTAATTTTACGAATTTATAATTGGATGGTAATGTGTATTTATTGTCGATTTTTCGTTGTTTTAATATTTCATAATCGCATAATATTTTCTCAGGATCAAGATTATCAGAGAGATTTATTCCTGTATGTTTTAATTTTTTAATAGCAGAAATAATATCATTAATGTTTTCTTGGTTCATTATATATATATAAATATTTCTTTAAAATAAAAAATATTTACAAAACATATAATCACAACACAACCCCATATGAACTTCTAGCTTGCCATATGACATGCTAGCTAGTTCAGGGGCATTTGAATTAATCCCCATGTGACCCCCTAGGATGTTATATAACATCCTAGCAGGATCAGAGGAAATTCGAAAGACGAAACAGACAGACACAATTTATCCCCATGTGAACTCCTAAGTTGTCAAACAACATCCTAGAAAGCTCAGAGGATATTCGAAATTAGACGAAACACATTTATACAGATTCAACCCCATGTAATCCCCTAGGTTGCCATATGACATCCTAGCAGGATCAGAGGTTACATATAAACTTATCCTAATGACATATGATTGTATGAACATGAATATATACAAATGGTGATGATTTTGATTTTTGCAGACGGCACAAACATAAACTTATCCTAATGACATATGATTGTA
>JAECUM010000483.1:0-201044 GCA_016617855.1 Megalonaias nervosa | reverse complement strand
CACTAACCTCTTAATGCTGAGCGCCAAGCGAGGCAGCTGTTAGTACCATTTTTGTAAGTCTTTGGTATGACTTGGCTGGGGATCGAACCCACGACCTCACGCATCCGAGGCAGACGCTCTAACCACTAGGCCACCGGAGCGGTATCCTATTTGCATTAGAATAGTATAAATTTGTGTATATAAAACTGCTTTCCAAATAAGCCCAAATAAAATTTTTAAAAACACAGGGGATGGGCTTATTATCAGCCTGATATCCTTAATAAATATCTACCAAACTTATGTATAACTGGGAGTGAGCTTATTGTCAAGCATGGGCTTGTCATCAGATAAATTCAGTAATCTATAGATACATTATTTTTTGTAATTTAACATAACTTGCACTTCTTATTGGATAAATATGGTAAATATCATCTCTTGATAGACTAATTAACATAATGTAACAAATAACACTCTTTTTATTACAATGAATTCATGCACAAATAACTGTTTATGCATAGCTATATTGTGTGTTTGACCTTTGTCTGTGATTGATGGAAGAGTTTTGTCCTACCTGACTATTCAATTTTTAAAAGATGTTTACTAAAACCGAGTTCAAGGCCTAACCTTGTTAGGTTGTTGTTGTTTGGTGTGTTCTGGAAGTGAACTTTTTGACAATATTTCAGAATTTTCCATTAGTTTTTTCCAAAATGCTTTGTGACACAGGCCAAGTGAGGATGTATATAGAGGTTTTTGTAAATAAAGTCTTCATTCCTGTTTTGGTATCAGTCTGTGGAATAATTTTTAAATGTGTTCAAATATAATCTCAGAGAAATTTGTTACAACCCTAAAACTAATTTTAAAAAAAGAAGCAAAATAAATAAGTTTTTTAAAATCAACAAATAAATTAATTCTCTAAGTTACAAAGTGAAAATTTCTGAGGAACTTACAGTATTGTGAATTAAATCCCAAATAATTCTAAAGGTTCTATCACAAGTCCAAAAGTAAAGAATACTCAGAGTGAAATTCAAGTCTTTAATGTGCTGATGTACCAAGAGTCTTGAATGAGCTGATGTACAAATAGTCATGAGAGAATGAGAATGTACACTATCAGGTCAAAAAGAAGAACAATGCACGAGTTATGTATTGTTAAAATGTACTTCACTATAATGCTTATGACACTTCTACATGGCATCTAAGGGTATTGATATATGTGCCTTCTTGACATTTTACTTATGTACAATAAATAGATCATTTAAAACAAGTTGAAAAAGAATACTCTTTTCTTATTACAAAAAGAATTCAGAGAATTTGACTGTTATAAAAATCAAAGGCAGACTACTCCAGACAAGAACCCCTGGAAAACTAAATCTCTTCTTGAATTGATGTACTTTCAGTTTGGCAGCAAGACATTTCCAGCAGATCATATTTCACAACTAGACTGTATCTGACAAAACATGTTTTAAAGATATTGTGGGGCAGTGCATCTGGCTAAACATGTCTTGTAGATATTGTGATGTACTGCATCTGGCTAAACATGTCTTGTAGATATTGTGGTGTACTGCATCTGGCTAAACATGTCTTGTAGATAAAGTGGTGTATTGCATCTGGCTAAACATGTCTTGTAGATATTGTGGTGTACTGCATCTGGCTAAACATGTTTTGTAGATATTGTGGTGTATTGCATCTGGTAAAGATGTCTTGTAGATACTGTGGTGTACTGCATCTGGCTAAACATGTCTTGTAGATAAGTGGTGTACTGCATCTGGCTAAACATGTTTGTACATACTGTGGTGTATTGCATCTGGCTAAACATGTCTTGTAGATATTGTGGTGTACTGCATCTGGCTAAACATATCTTGTAGATACTGTGGTTTATTGCATCTGGCTAAACATATCTTGTAGATATTGTGGTGTACTGCATCTGGGTAAACATGTCTTGTAGATACTGTGGTTTACTGCATCTGGCTAAACATGTCTTGTAGATACTGTGGTATATTGCATCTGGCTAAACATGTCTTGTAGATATTGTGCTGTACTGCATCTGGATAAACATGTCTTGTAGATATTGTGGTGTACTGCATCTGGCTAAACATGTCTTGTAGATGCTGTGGTGTACCGCATCTGGCTAAACATATCTTGTAGATACTGTGATGCATTGCATCTGGCTAAACATGTCTTGTAGATATTGTGGTGTACTGCATCTGGCTAAACATATCTTGTAGATATTGTGGTGTATTGCATCTGGATAAACATGTCTTGTAGATACTGTGATGCCCTGCATCTGGCTAAACACGTAGATATTGTGGTGCATTGTGGTTTTCCCTTAGATTAAGGCAATACAATAGCTCTGATTGAATATAAATATAGGATTCTGACATCACAAGGGAGGTATTTATTAATTTTGGTGAACAGTGCTATCTTAAAAGAAAGTAATTTACATACATTATTAACCTGTACACCAAAATGAAGAAATCTGTCAACGTTAATGCCAAGAAGTTTATGATTTGAAACATTTTCATTGGTTGCATTCTTAAGATTTATATCCAGTTGCTTCTGGTCAATGTTTGCCAGTTTCTGAGCTGTGGTTATTAACCTGCACTTAGTCAAAGTTTGATTTAGAAGCATTTTATTATTCTTACATCAATAACCTCCAGAGTTTTGTTTAACATGATCTGGATGACATTTATAGAAGAAGAATGTAATCTTGTGTCATGTGCAAACAGGTCTGCATTAGAATTCCTAGTATAAGGGAAGTCATTATTAAAGATTAAAAATAACAATGGACCCAATACTGACCTTTGTGAAACATCACCCATAATAACTGCAGAAGATGATTTAGTGCTACATATATAAATGTGGTGTCTTCTTTGTTGAAAACAAAAATTGAACCATTTTATAGCATTGTCATAAAAATTACAACTTTGTAATTTCAAGATAATGATAATGTGATCTACTAAATCAAATACCTTTTACAAGCCAGGATAGACAACACTGTCAAATTTCCATTATTTATTTAATCTAACCAAGTGACAGTGATTTGTAGGGCTGTTTGATAGGAATGGGAATTCCTAAAACCAGACTGCTCATTGTGGAAAAGATTATTATCATTCAAGTATCAGTCAACAAGGTAGCTTACCAGCAATGATACGAAAAGTGTTTCCACTCACAGAAGAGGCTGCCAACTGAGACATGTAAATATAGGCTTTATGAGAGAGAGAGAGAGAGAGAGAGAGAGAGAGATCGAGATCAAATTGTACATGTCAGTTTAACTCCCACCAACTTTGTCTGTCTTAAAATGAATATTACGGTTTATGTTTCTACTCTGGTCATTACAATATATATTTTGGTTCAAATGAACACAGCGTCAACTACACAATGCAATTAAACTGTTGTACTGTAATGTAGATTACATTATAACTGTTGCAACTAGATAAAACTAGTGAATCAACATCTTTTGCTAGATTATAAAATGTTGCCCATGTTGCCCGATAGTAATTCCCAAACCTTCATATATATTTTTTCATTAATATGAATACATCTTTCCACACACACACACACACACACACACACACACACACACACACACACACACACATACACACACACACACACACACACACACTGTTAGATGAAAAATTCCTTAGACACCCTGGACTAGATCAATTACAGTAAAAAATACTGTAATAGGCTTTATCTGTGCTGGAAAATGTCCCAAGGACACACGAGGTTAAAACAATAATTGACACATGGGTCAACGCAGATTAGGGCTGATAATAGACTAATCTGAAGTCTTTGCACCAATAAAATGATCTAGTTTTTATGGCAAATTATTCATAACTAAATGCTTCTAGGTAAGCCATTTAAAAAAATATTATGTTTATCTGCTTATTATCTAACTGTGATAGATATTATTCATTTGTATACATGATCAATACACCATATTTTGTTTTTTAAGTATGTTTATCTGCTTATTATCTAATTCTGACAGATATTATTCATTTGTGTACATGATCAATAGACCATATTTTGCTTTTTATTTAAATATCATGGCTGTATTAACCGCTTTTGATGCTTTGTTGGCGGGGACTGACAAAACAGTGTTCTAAAAGTCATATTAACTCAACTGATTTTCAGTGGAGAAAAATCATTACGTTCATTATGTAGCCATGATTGTCATTTGTTATTAATTACATAGAGATGTCAGAATGACCAGCTAAAAATCATACGACTGAACTATCTGCAAAGGATAAAATGAAGAGTATAAATCTGAATCAAACCATACAAAGAGGAATGCATAATTTCAACAATGCCCGCAAATTTGACAACATGAATGATCTCATGTTGGAATGGTTTTCTCAAGCTGGGGCCAAATTAAGTATTCCAATTTCAGTCCTTATAATATATAATCTCTATCGCTTGCCCCATTACAAAAGTGCTTAGAAAAAGACATTTTTGCACATCGATGAAAACATCAGTAAACTGAAAACCTCTTAAAACTGAAATTATTTAAGAGTCCCAGGATTGTTTTTGTTTAATGGGTTGTGGATATATATATATATATATATATATATATATATATATATATATATATATATATAGGGCAGTCACTGACTTAACTCAGGAA
Organism: Megalonaias nervosa; assembly: GCA_016617855.1. Lineage (NCBI taxonomy): Eukaryota > Metazoa > Mollusca > Bivalvia > Unionida > Unionidae > Megalonaias > Megalonaias nervosa. The sequence continues at coordinate 196,441 of JAECUM010000483.1, read as the reverse complement.
TACATGTACCAGATGCCCCTTCCAACCCCCAACCCACACATTCAAAAATGGTCATGTTAAGGTCATGAGTAACTAAAATCATTAAGTATGTGGAATCATTTCGAACCAACCTATCTAAGGACATGCACACAAATAGGTCTGAGGATAATTGCATTCACTGGAAAAATATAAATGCCATCTTAAATGAATGAAACATATCAACCAAAGAATATAAATATTTTTTCATTCAAATGTGTTTCTTAAAAACGCAGGTCATTAAAACAAAATATCAAACATAAAGGCCTCCAGTGCCTTATCTGTACTGGACATGGGATGACCCCAGCTGAAAATTGGACTGTCCATCTGTACTGGACATTGGATACCCAGCTGAACATTGGACTGTCCAGTGTTACTTGGAAGTAGTGTGATCAAAATGCAGGTTGTCCACATTATTTCTAGATCTATTAGATTACCATAAGGTAATCCAGGTACCACTACTGTAGCAGTAAGAGATAATTCTAATGTATATGTTCTGTTGACGTCACATTACCAAGAACATAAACTTTAAATTAAGATCCAGTTAGAGTTTATGTGATAGGCAACATGAGAATCATGTGATGAGGGATCTGTCAATTACCGTCAGCCGTCATGAACCCAATGACAATATCTTTTTGAAAAAATGTTCATTGCGGCCAAAAGGCTAGAAAAATTTGCAAGTACATTCACCTTTCCATTTCTTTTTAATGCCTTTTTTTTTTCTTTTTTCTTCTTCTTTTCACTGAAGGAAAATAAATGTTTTGCACTCTGCCGTGGGAGTGAACTTCGATCTTCCAAAGGGAAAAATCAGAAGGCAACCGAAGGGAGAAAAACACCCTGAGGTTTCGTTTGTGGTTTTCTTCGTAAAGAACAGCTGGTGCCAGTAGACGAAACTTGATACCACAGACATTAGTCTGGTTCCCTAACATCTATACCCTCCCTTACTCTTCGTTAATGAAGAGTAAGAGAGTGGACAGAGTTCAGGGAACCAGACTACACAGACATCAGGATTGAAGAAAATGAACTGTGAAGTCAACATAACAGAGTAATTTATACTTAAAGTCTTTTCTATAGTGAATAAATGACGTAACAAATTTCCAGCATTTTGTAGAGTTTGTAGGCCTAGGAATAAACCTTTACGCTTAGAAAATGAAACCGGAAACGGAAGTGGGAGTTGACAGTTGAGTTGTTGCGCCTCTTCTCCCCAAAATGTTAGGATATAATTCTCTTCTGATCACTTTTATCATTGCACTTAGTGGATTGTTTCCAGCAAACTGCAGAAATGTACTCATACTTCTTGGTAAGCCGTAGTTTAAAACACAGGTGCTCGACGCGAGCTTGATGTTAAGAAAAAAACAATAATCTGAAGGAAAAAAATCATACAGAGTGACAAAAATACCTCAGATTACCCCCATGACCCGTTCTGACATTGGACCCTCTCTATCATACTATACGAGTGACAAAAATACCTCAGATTACCCCCATGACCCGTTCTGACATTGGACCCTCTCTATCATACTTAGTGACAAAAATACCTCAGATTACCCCCAGTGCACCCTTTCCCTGCCAACTATTGAGAGTAGCAAAGACAGCATTAAATTAAGAAAATATTGCACTATTCAGTGGATTTTAAAGACAGAAACTTGGTATATTTTTTCTCATTTAATATCTGTCATATCTAAAGAGAACTTATTCACAGTTGGATGATGTTACACTTTTCTGGTGTGCTCACTAACCCACTCCCTTAGAACCTCAAAGCACGCATTTTGAGCTTTCAAAACCTAACACTGTCTGGAAATATGGCAGCTACAGTGTAGTCATTCAGAGAGAGGTTTGTAATTCCTATTCGTGTTTAATGTTGTGTTTTGTTAAGCTATATACAACTTAGAAAATTACCATGGATAATTAAAGGAGATTCATTATGCTTACATGTTTCAAATGACATAAATTCTTATCAATCATTTCTTTATTTAATATTTCAAGCACCATTCAAATACATCTTAAATTATAGTGAATGGTTTTGTAAGACAGTTTGCCATTTGTTGTCAACAAGAAAGGACTGGTTGTTTTTCCCCTATCATTGTTCCTTCAAAGTTAAATTTTTTAATATTTCTACAGGTCATGAAATTTGGATTAAAGTCATACAACTTGTTTTCCATCCTCTTTGAACTGCCGTTACACATGCAGCAATTGAGCAGAAGTCGGTATTTTGAAATGGCCAAGCTTAAAAACCATACAGCCTGGGCAACAATTTATGCAGCAAGAAAACCCATAGTATTTTTTGCCCATGTATAATACAAAGGTATTTTTGTATCCACAGTTCTGCAAAAACTTCAACAACATTTCTTTTTCTGGAAATTAACAACATCATAATGAATTTTTAAAAAATATTACAAAGATCCACTTTCACTTTCAAATATGAGTGCCCTGTATCTCCTATGGAATGCTGTATCATATCCCACATGGATTAATAATGTCATTGAGTTTCCAGTAATGCTATCCTAGCCACATGATTAACTTTATTTATATATGGCTTGCTGCTAAAATATGGTAGGCACTAATCTTTATCAACTTCATCCTGGATTATTGCAATTATCCATGACTCGCTCTGTTTATATAATTAATGCTAAAATATATCAATGAAATGAAACCAGTAATCATATTAATTAATAATAGACCATTAAATCTTATACATGTACTTTCCAATGAGAGAAACAAAGGAGTGAAAGAAAATAGAAGAATGATGTTTCACAAAAGATAATCTTGCAGTGGATGCATTTAGAAAGTATAGAATCTACCCTTTTAATAGCATGTCCATAAAAAAAGGATAAGTATCAGCATCAGCCATGTATGGAAATGAGAAAGATGAAATTATGTAAAGAAAAGCCTTTCTGTAAATGAAAAAGCCCCAACCAAAGAGAAAATGATATCATCTTTAGAAGAGCATGTGCTTTCTGAAAGACAAAATTATAGCAGCATGCATGAGGGCAGAAGTCTGGAAGTCAAGTGTCACTGATCCAAAGCAGCTTGTTAATTGTTAGCAGCTGATTATTGTAATGAAGGGAAAATGTGATGTCTGACTCCACTGTACTCACTACATGTATATTGCTCAATGTGATGTCTGACTCCACTGGACTCACTATTCTGCTCAATATGATGTCTGACCCCATTGGACTCACTATACTGCTCAATGTGATGTCTGACCCCACTGTTCTTGCTACTGCTCATTTTGGTATCTGACCCTACTGGACTCACTATACTGTTCAATGTGATGTCTGACCTCACTGGACTTGCTACTGTTCATATTGGTATCTGACCCACTGGACTCATGACTGCTCATATTGGTGTCAGACCCCACTGTTCTTGCTACTGCTCATTTTGGTATCTGACCATACTGGACTCACTATACTGTTCAATGTGATGTCTGACCCCACTGGACTTGCTACTGTTCATATTGGTATCTGACCCACTGGACTCATGACTGCTCATATTGGTGTCAGACCCCACTGGACTTGCGATACTGCTCATTGTGATGTCTGACTCCACTGGGCTTGCTACTGCTCATATTAGTGTTTGACCCCATTGGACTTAGTATACTTCTCAATGTGATGTCTGACCCCGCTGGACTCATGACTGCTTATATTGGTGTCAGACCCCACTGGACTCACTGTACTGCTCAATGTGATGTCTGCCCCCACTGGACTCATTATGTGCTCAGATTTGAGTATTAAGGAGAGAGCATGTTTACAGGTGCCAGCATTTCCTCTTCAGAGAATCAAGCGATATAAAATTGTAGAGACTTATAATGGTTGTAAATAAGTAAATACTTTCAACTTTCATAATTTTATGTTTTCTACTAGAGATTATGATTTGGCATGTTATTATGAAAATGTTCCCTTCATTTCTTGACTGTTTTAGGCCCCTGTGGAGCAATTACATTATTAATGACCAAGAAATCTTTGCATTGACATTGTCTTGGTCACTGTTATAAACTTCAAAAAATAAAAAGAGATTATATTTTTAAGAAATGACAACAATTTATAAAGTTTGTTACCTATTTGTTTAACTTTAGCCAACCCCCATACCCCTTGTTATCAAAATTATCGAAAACCATGGAAGATATATAAATAAAATTTGGGCTGCATGTTTGTATGCATAAATAAATGACCTGATAGATTTTCATGCATTATTGCAATTTAAATTCTTTTTTTTTACAGTTTTTAATTTTTATTTTGCTTAGACTTTTTTGTTTGCAGTGGGGGGATGCATGTTTTACAACACAGATCAAGTTTTTATATGTTTTGTATCAGTCCATGTGGATCACAAATACCCCCTCCCCCAACCAGCTGTGTGTGTAAAGTATTGATTTTTTTGTATCACTTACAGGTGATGATGCTGGGTTCGAGACACAGATTTATAACAACACTGTATGTCAAACTCCCAACTTAGATCAACTAGCAAAGATCAGTCTGGTTTTCAACAATGCCTACACCTCAGTCAGTAGCTGTTCACCTAGCCGGTAAGTTTTCCACACTACATTTTCATCTACAATGATGAATATTTTACACTCATTATTTTGAAATGAATAATTTGTCATTCTTAATGGGGTTGTTGTCAAATTGGTGTTTTTTTATTGGATATGGTGAAAAATCAAGTAATCCAGTGATACCATATGTTGTTTCCGCATGTTTGTCTTAACATTTCACCATAAAAAAACTTCATGGAGGACACTTTCAGGCATGAATGAGTGAATTCACATGTTGAAGACACTTTCAGGCATGAATGAGTGAATTCACATGTAGAAGACACTGTCAGGCCTGAATGAATTGAGACGTGTTGACACTTTCAGGCATGAATGAATCAATTCACATGTGGAGGACACTTTCAGGCCTGAATGAATCCATTCACATGTGGGGGACACTTTCAGGCCTAATGAAGTCACATGTTTAGGACACTTTCAGGCATGAATGTACAAAAAATTCACATGTGGAGGACACTTTCAGGCATGAACGAAATCACATGTGGAGACACTTTCAGGCATGTATAAATGAAGTAACATGTGGAGGACACTTTTAGGCATGAATGAATGAAGTCACATGCGGAAGACACCCTCAGGAATGAATGAATGAAGTCACATGTGGAGAACACTTTCAGGCATGAATTAATGAATTCATATGTAAAGAATACTTTCAGACATGAATGTACAAATTCACACGTGGAGGACATTTTCAAGCATGAATCAATGAAGTCACATGTGGAGGACACTTTCAGGCATCAATGAAATTACATGTGGAAGACACTTCAGGCATGAATGAATGATTTAATAAATTAGTACTAGTATAACTTAAATATTGAGTTCAGCTTAATAGACAATAGCATATTTTTATCTGTTTTTACTTTTCCTCTTAAACATCTTGGAGAATTGCAGTAAAACTTGACATACACATGCATAGTAAAATCATATTGTTCCAGAATGAAAATCGTGCCACTTGGACTGGAAATTAAGCAAGGCTACCACAGTGGTCTTCTTGAAAATCTTGTTATTGCTACTTGTGCTTAATGGACCATCATATTATCATGGGGATTTCACTGAAAGACTTCGTATGATGCTTAGTTGGTTCTAACTGAAAGTAGTGCAGATCACATGTCAATAAAATCTTATCATTTCTCAGGAATGGATGATCTTATTGACATGGGGTTTTTGCTAAAAGACTTCTTATGAAGTAAGCTGATCCTAAATAAAAATTTTGATAATCTGATTTCTGGTATGGCCAACTCTGTCATGATCTTGAAAATTTGATCATCACTTCTCTTGTACGTGGGGTGATATCAACTTGTATGAGGTCCATTTAGTCAGATATGAAAGTTATGCTGACCTGGTATCCAGTATGGCCTCGATAACTGCTATGTTAAAAATCTTGTTATTGCATCTTTACATAAATGGAAGGTCACATTGACATGGGTTTTCACTAAAGTCTTCTTATGATGTCTCAGTTGGCCATGAATGAAATGGTGCTTCTTGTTCAGTTATCATGGCTGACATGGTGGCCATGTTGAAAATCTTGTTATCATTACCTCTTCATAGTAGTTAGTCATTTCAACATGAGGTTTTCACCAAAAAAAATTCTCATGATGTCACAAATGAAAATAATGCAGATTTAACAATTCCATTATGGCTACCACAGCAGAGGCATCTTAAAAATCTCATTATCAACTAGTTCTCCTGAATGGATGGTCATATTGACAGGGGGTGTCAGTAAAAGACTTCTTATACTTTTTAGTTCATCCTTAATGAAAATGGTGCCAGTTATAAAGCCAATATTGACACCAGAGTGGCCATCTTGAAAAACTGTTTTTGCCATTTCTCCAGATTGGATGGTCATTTCAGAATGGAGTTTTCTTTTACAGACTTTTTATATATCTTGTTGATCCTAAATGAAAATGGTGCAAATCTGTTATCTGATATGGCTGCCATTGTGTCCATAATGAAAATACTACTATTGCTACACCTTGATGGATAGTAATGTAGATATGAGGTTTTCACAAAGATTATTTTTGATGTCTTATTGGTCATAAATGAAAATGATGCTAATCTGCCCACCATTTTTATGGTCATAGTGGCCATATTGAAAATCATATTGTTGTTTCTTCACATGAATTGATAGCCACAGCGACATGGAGTTCTCACAAAAAGAGTTCTTATGATAAATGAAATTGGTGCTTCTTAGACCTTTAATATGGACCCCATGGTAGATACCATGTAAAATCCTGCTTCTTCTGAACAGATGGACATGGGCGTTTCACTAAAGACTTTATGATATTTTGTCTGTCCTAAAATAAATGTGTCGATCGATAGTGGCCATCTGAAAATCAATACTTCTCTTGGTTGTTTAAATTTGAAAACAAATATTGTATCAGTCAATTCTCCTGAACAGATGCCCAATTTGCCAGGATGAAAAAACCCTCCACCCCACCCAAAAACACACACACAGTCACCTCTTTCTTGCAGTAGAGGTGATGCTCGATTTATGTCACAGATACACTCCTGAGGTTATGGAGTAAAACAATAATTAGCATAACAAAGTAATGGTGCTTTCTGTGAGCAATGAGATGTGCTTACATGCACGTACTTGAGCTGTGCATGAGTCACAGCACATGGTGCCATTGATGGCATGAAAATGAACAGAGTGGCACAAATTGAATGTTATTCTTCATTATAAATGGTGTTAAACTGAAAGCATGTAAGTCAAATTGGCATATAGCAAGCGTTACCTGTATGGAATTATTAGAATTTTAAAATGATGCTGATTATCTGCTTTGATGGCCTTTTTATAAATTCAAGTTTTTTCCCAATTCTTAGGTCAGTGATCATGAGTGGCCTGCCTCAGCATCAGAATGGAATGTATGGACTTCACCAGGATGAGCACCATTTTATGAGCTTTGATCAAGTTCAGAGCCTTCCTCTTCTTCTCAGAAAAGCTGCCATTCGTACGGGTAGGCAGTTGTTTAATTTCTCTTCCCATCCTTGGATACCCTGTCTAAATTCTTAAAAAGAATGGATGAAGAAGAAATAAGACTAAGGCACAATACCTAATTTAAGTTAATTTATCTAATTAGTGATGCATAGCAGCCTAAATATTTAAGAATAATGATGTAAAGACAGTTCAGTGGTGAAAATGATTCAGGTTGTTTTCCATGTTCATGTTTGATTCAGGTTATTGCCATTATTTTGAGAATGCTAGACCAAATATCAGTTGTAGGACATTTGTCAGTAACATTTATTTCAGGAACAGAATTCAATCAGGTTTCAAATCTCATTTTATTAGATTTTGGTAGCAAAAATTCATGTATAAATACGACATAACTAATTTTATGGGCTTTTGTTGGACCTTTGTGTTCTAATTAGAATATTGAAATAATTATTATTTTCAGGAATTATCGGGAAGAAGCATGTAGGACCAGAGTGGGTGTATCCGTACGATTATGCCCAGACAGAGGAGAACAACTCCATTCTACAGGTGGGCAGAAACATCACACACATGAAACTTCTGGTCAGAGAATTCCTTAACCAGAATAAATCTAGGTAAGTTATTAATACTGCTCTTGCCAACCTTATGCTCAAAAACTTGAAAATTTGTTTGGATTTTGTGGAATGTTTGGAGACATATCACAACTTCATTAATTGTTTTCTTTAGGTAAGTTATTAAAGGGCAATAACTTCTCTACCTGGTTTCTTGGCAATAAATCATCCTGAAGTTACAATGATTTGAACTTATGCAAATTCAAAAATAATGTATTTTTATTATCAATAACATGATCCAGACTAAAGGTAGAATTAACTAGGTCTCAGTAGCCTTTTGGGGAGGGGCAGGAGTATGTTTTCACATTTTATCAAAAGACTCGAAGTATGATCTGATTATAGGGTCTTGGGATTAAATTCAGTTTCATGACTTTTGGAAACAGTTTTAATTTTGTATTTATTTTTGTTAATTTGTTTTAAGTCTACTGGTCAAAGGTCAGAAGAACTTGTATGATGGTCCTGCATCTGGCAATTTAATTAAAATCAAGATCGCTGACGTAACGGAAATCTGACATACACCAATATGATGTTATGTTTTGTTGAACTTTTGATTCACCAATCAGATTACAGCTTGCACATTTGTGAACATGATAATCAATGCATTGTTTATAGTAATAAGTCTCGACAATATGAATTGTGCTGCTTTATTTGATAGGATATTACAAAAATTAACAGAAATACATAAGCTCACCACAGTATGAATCTTTATCAGTGCCTGTTGGATCTACTTGATAGAAGTAGATATTGATTTAATTAGATATTAATTTTAATCAGAGTGTGTATCCTGCATACAAGGAGTCACTTTGGCTCAGTGGTTAGCATGTCAGATTTAAGACCAAAAGGGTGCAGGTTTGAATCCTACCATTGGACTAGCTTGGGTCAGTATATGTGGTTTGTCTTCATTTTACTCCAATTGCCTTGGCACTAAATAACCTACTTGTGTTGCTGTGCCATAAATCATCAAACCAAACCAAGCATCCTGCATACAGCATTTGTCACTGTCTGTTAGCATTTGTTTGTTGTCATTACTTACCTGTTGCTTCTTGGAGGAAAGTCATGACAATTCCTTTTCACTAAAGCACTTCTCACAAATGTGGTTGCTTCTGAATGAAAATGATGCCATTATGACCACTCTAAATGGCCATCACAGTGGCTATTGTGAAAATTCTTGTTATTACTACTTCTTCTGAATGGCTGGGTGTATTGACATGTTCTAAGGAGCATAACAAATGTATTTTCAATATGTAATAAAATATTACTTATCCATTATCCAAAATGGCTTCTCTGACATCCATTTTGAAATTTACTTTATGGCAACTTCTTGACATGGGTTTTTCACTAAAACATTGTAGCAATATAGAATTGGTCCTTAATGAAAATAGTGATTGTCTGACTTTTAACATGGCACCATAGTGGCCATCAAACATTTTGTTATCACCCCTTTTTAATGAGTATGAGGTATGGTTTTCAGTAAAACACTTCTTGCAGTATATAATTGGCTCTGAATGAAAATGGTTCAGATCTGACCACTAGCATATTTCCACTTTTGTCAAGGAGTTTGAAAACCATGCCAAAATGATTTGTGGTGTAAAGTCTGTTGTCATTACTTTCATTCTGGTACTTTATAGAGCCTATGAAAACAGTTATTTGTACAGATATAAAAAATAATTTGACTAGCACTTGATTGTTTTCCAATAAAATTTTTTTTTATTTTTAGCATTCAGACATTGATTTCAAGGTCAAAGGTCATAACTCAGGGTTTTAGCTCAACTGGTCAAAGACCAGAAGAGATTATGTCATGGTATTTTGTCTGTCATCTGTTATATGCCTCTTAAACAATTATTATTACTACTATCGGTACTCCTAAACTACTGGAATGATTATGATGAAACTTTACACATATATTCATCACAGGGGGGTCTAGCTGGACTTGAGTGAAAATGATGCCCCTCAGATATCCATTGTAACCTTTGCAATGGCTGTCTTGGAAATCTGGTGAAAGGATGGTCATAATAACATGGGGTATCCACTACAAGACTTCATATGATATGTAGTTAGTCCTAAATTGAAAGTATCTTTATTGAAATGGTAGTGCTGTCATTATATCTCAGTCAAGCTGGAATGCAATGCTCTATAGGTGCTTTGAGTTCATTCAGACATTGTCACAAAGAGCTGAATTTATACTTTCTGTAATACATTGCATGGTAATTTTTCTTTAATGTTTATTTGCTACACCATTTTGTTTAGTATTCCAGTCTTTTTTTAAATGAAGTTTATCTCTTTATGTCTAGGATCAATTATTTCATAAGTTATCCATAAAGATTGAAATTGATGTTGGACTCATTTTATGTGTTTGTTTAGAACATTGTTAACAAGCTCATATCACATTTCAATAGCAGTGTCAGTGTCATAAATGATGTTTGACTCATTTTATGTGTTTGTTTAGAACATTGTTAACAAGCTCATATCACATTTCGATAGCAGTGTCAGTGTCATAAATGATGTTTGACTCATTTTGTGTTTGTTTAGAACATTGTTAACAAACTCATATCACATTTCAATAGCAGTGTCAGTGTCATAAATGATGTTTGACTCATTTTATGTGTTTGTTTAGAACATTGTTAACAAGCTCATATCACATTTCAATAGCAGTGTCAGTGTCATAAATGATGTTTGACTCATTTTATGCGTTTGTTTAGAACATTGTTAACAAGCTCATATCACATTTCAATAGCAGTGTCAGTGTCATAAAGGATGTTTGACTCATTTTATGTGTTTGTTTAGAACATTGTTAACAAGCTCATATCACATTTCAATAGCAGTGTCAGTGTCATAAATGATGTTTGACTCATTTTATGTGTTTGTTTAGAACATTGTTAACAAGCTCATATCACATTTCAATAGCAGTGTCAGTGTCATAAATGATGTTTGACTCATTTTATGTGTTTGTTTAGAACATTGTTAACAAGCTCATATCACATTTCAATAGCAGTGTCAGTGTCATAAATGATGTTTGACTCATTTTATGCGTTTGTTTAGAACATTGTTAACAAGTTCATATCACATTTCAATAGCAGTGTCAGTGTCATAAATGATGTTTGACTCATTTTATGTGTTTGTTTAGAACATTGTTAACAAGTCCACCTCACATGTCAAGAGCAGTGTCAGCATAAAAAATGTTTCAGTTTCATGGAAAGGCAAGTTGAGCTAAATCATAAAGGAACTCCTTTACGTCAGATGTTCTGAAGTCTCTATACTTTATTTCAATGGGATGATCAACAGAGAGATGAGGAAAGGTTCTGGTTATATACACTGGATAGTGGTCACATATGGTATAGATATGTTATTACATTTCACCAGCCATTTTGTGTCTGTTAGTGTAGATATGGTCAATAAGTGTAGCACTTTATTATGTTATCTTTGTTCGTTTATCATTGATTATTTCATATTCTTCATTTAGACAGGCCTTTTCAGTTTTAGCTTCTAGTTTTTTCAACCCATTCAGAGGTGAAACTGAGGGTCCTTACATAAAATGCAAAAGTATTGATTTGGATTGTTGAAGAGATATTTCAGTCCATATTGTTTTATGTTACGTATTTCTAAATCTTCCTATTACCTTTAGCCTATGACTGTGCAGTGTATAATTGAACATAAATGTAGGACACAAAAGAGAAAAGTTTGAAGAAAAAAATGAAACCATGTAAATATGAGACTTTTTTAAAAAAACAAGACAAAGGTACGAGTAGATTTTGATTCAACTTGAAAAAACTGGGTTTTGTTCATAATAAAATGGACTATAACATCTTCTGAAACTACTGTAGAAGGCACAGTATGTAATTTAATAGTCAAAGAGAAAAAATGTAGCACAACACATTCTCACATGGTATTATGTCAATACCATCACAGGTAAATATTTGTTCAATCAGACATTGTAGTGATATAACTAAAATTGTTAAACTACATTAAAAATCCAAAAGCACAACACACAATCTGATTTTGTGATAAATATTCAGATTCAACTGTCTATGGCCCCAAATCAGCTGTAACCCAAATTTTTATGACATTAATGTTTGTATTTTTGATAAGAGAAGATTACCATAAAAATATTTCTTTAAAAAAATTGACGTTTCACACGGTAATTGATTATGCTCTTCAGCAAGATCATTACACAAAGAAATCATTGAAAATAGGCAAAGTTTCACTTGGGTACTCTATTGCAGACCATTTTTCTTGTATATTGGATTCCATGACCCTCACCGATGTGGTCACACCAATCCTGAGTATGGCAGTTTCTGTCAGTGGTTTGGAAATGGATCCAAAGGAATGGGTCTAATCCCAGACTGGAAACCTGTGGTATATGACCCTGACAAAGTAACCGTGCCCTACTTTGTGCAGGACACTCCAGCGGCCAGAGAGGATATAGCAGCCCAGTACACCACCATCAGTAGACTTGACCAAGGTTAGGTTATTATTCTTTAGTTACGCCCTGTTTTGGTGTTAGATGTATATTCTATATATACTGTATAATGTCAATTATCCTGGGAATATTGGACACTATATTAGAATATTTATAAATTTGTTTGCCTTATTTTTCAGATCATGTACTGCATACTTAACCCAACATATATCTGTTTATGAAACAGGATTTGACCTAAATTAATACTTGGATTAAATGACAACACAAACACAATGCGATGAAAGATGGAAGTTTATGAAATGAAAAAATAAATATAAGTGCATTCTCTACAACATATACAATGTGATTCTTTCAAGCTCTAAAAATACGACTCATTCAATTACTTCACACAAACATTGCTATATGCGAATGAATATGTGACTTTATGAAACATCCTGACATAAAAGAAAAAAATAATTCATACAATCATTCAAAAATGGGGAAACAAATGTGATTCATATATTCAAAATTGTAGACACATGATACAGTAAAACCAAGATGTGATTTATATGATCTCGTGTAATAAAGGCAAGATTCATACAGTCTCATGCAAATAGGTGTAACTCAATTGTACTCAAATGTACTCAATTGAAACACAGCATATGTTTCATGTACTCAATTGAAACGTAACATAATCAGTTGGAAACAAACATGATCAATTGTAATAAACATAACAATTGTATCAGACATATGACTTATGACTCATATAGTCATTTGTACAGCATGTATGATTCATAACAACATATGACTCATTTAAATACAGTAAAACCTGTTATGAGAGACCGCCCCTTCTGCCAACAAAAAGTGGTCTCTCGAGACAGGTGGTCTCTCATAGTAGGCTTGTACAAAAAGACCAGTTTCCAAGGTCCAGTTTAAGAACAGTTTCAAGAAAAATAACCACAATCACTGTACATATATTCTATTCTTTATTAATATTTCTTGCTAAAATATTGTATGCATTCATCGAAAAACAAAATTGTAGGTATGTGAGAAAGCTTGCCAGTAGCTTCTCGTGGGTCAGTGGTTCTTTCCAGTGTCACCCGGGTTCTTCCTCCACCATTAATACTGGCCGCCATGTATAGCCTATCGTGTGCTGAAAAATGGCCTTAAACCCTACAACAACAACAACAACAATAAAAACAAAATTATATAGCAATAAAGATATACTTCTGTCATTAAACATGAAATCACATTTACATTTGAAGATCACATATTTTAGCATATGAAATCGTTTCTGAATTACTTCTTTTTCTTTATAACAACCAAAATTTGTTTTACCGATGTTTAAACTGCTTTTTTGCGAGTGGTCTGCTCTTTTTCACTTCTTTCAGTTACAATAATTATTTTCTCCAGTCTTAAAATGTGTCTCTTTTTAGTTGGAGGTTCATCCATTGTCATTAAGGTTCTAGGTGTTAAAATTATTAGTGCTCAGTTGTACATATAATATCGAACATAAAGACGGTTTTGACTGGGCTGTGGGAAAATATGAAAAATCTATACATGTGCATTGCATATCTAACAATTAATGAAATAAAAAGAAACAGTTATCTCATCCAGAAACAGTACCATTTACTCAGAGACAAAAGTCAACGGCTTCATTCAAAGATAACATACTAGGATTAATTGTATAAGCTAAGTGTGTAACGCAGTAGGATCAACTTGAATAGATGACAACTTTGTGATTGGACTGTAATCACTTAACATCGGGGGGGGAAAAAAACAAACATCACAAGTCTTGAACACTATCAATCAAATCCCACAAACGATTCTCTCTTGCTGGTTTAATAGACAATGACCTTATTCACCCCTGGCAATACGGATTAACTCTAAAGACAAACAATATATGCGACCTCTACGTCAACTTTGGCACCACAATGGCAATTTGTGACATGTACATTAGCCTGGTTTACGGACTGTAGCATCCATCACTGGTAGCAACAATCCTTTTTTTTTTCAATATTCCTTTTATGTTTGTTTTTGATCAGAACAGTTGTTACTAAACAAGCGGTCATTGTAACAATTGATTACATATAGGTCAGTGGTGTATGTTCTCGCGATACGGTCGTTCACATGGATGTCAGGTCCTGAGATTAAGGTCGGGAAGCAGGCTAAGTGCGGGAATAATTAGTCTGGTTCCCTGCATTGTATGCTCCCTGTGTTGCTCACCCCTATACGAATAGCGGAGAACAAAGCAGGGAGCATACGATGCAGGGAACCAGACTAGGAAATAATCTACATATACTTTAGTCTGGTTTATGACAGAAACTATAAACACAATAAGTGTAGCCAGCCTATTTTTAAATTTTTTTGTTTTTATTTAGAATGGTATGAGCGGTCGTTCCTACAGGGATTAAATAAAGGTCGGTGGAGTTTATCCTCGTTTTTGCGATGCGGTCGTTCATAGCAGTGTCGAAATGCATATTTTGCCAAGACATCGTGGTCGTGTTCAGCAGGTGGTCGCTCATAACAGAGCGTTTATATAATAAAATCAATCCATGCATTACGATTGTGGTCGGAAATGACAGGTGGTCACTCATAGCAGAGGTCACTCATGACAGTTTTTACTGTACTTGTAAACCTTGTAAACGAGAAATTTTGACCTGGTTCACATGTCCATTGTAAAACCTCACTTCTCCTGAATTCTTGGGTTAGCCCACATTTGTATTGGCCACACACCCCCTTCATGGATCCACCATGTGCACAAGTTTACAGATCAGCACTTCTGTCCTTGTATGGCCTTGATGGTCGCACATGCTTCCATCCCCTTACAAACAGACATACAAACAGCCAGACCAACAGCCTAATGCACCAGCACAGACACAGCTAAAATAAACCAAACTGGTCGTAATAACAGGTACAGAATTAAAATCTATACACACATGCTACTAAATTAAACTCTTAATAGCAACTTGTAACAGTTCAAAAGTTCGTAACATTTCAAATCCACATAGTGATAAAGGAAGCATTTCATGCTACATCATTAAAACTGAATATGCTTCACATATTTGCAAATAAAATAAAATGTAACACTTACCCTATGGCTGTAGAATGAAATGGAAAGCATACACTCCTTGACAAGATCCCAAAAGACCATTGTGTCGATTAGAACAGAAACTTGCCTTAAATCTACAAGAAAATGAGCAAGGGTAGAATACCCGTGCATACCGTGTTTTTTGTGTCTCTCACCGCAAGCGATCTATGACGAGATGCATGCTAGCTCAGTCACTTAACTAGAGAAACAATTATCCACCCTAGGTAACGTTGTACGCATGTACAATGAAAATGTTCAAATCGTTCTAAGGTGAAACCAAGTTATCTCTTGCCTTATTCTGTGACAGTTTAAGGAAAAATTGAACACAAGAGATTTTTGTCATACAAGATATTTTCTTTACCAAATGAGTTGGGAGTTTACTGAAAAGGCTTCCTCTTGCAAACAAACTTACAGCAGGTTTAGGATGTCCTAATCCCATGAAGAGAAATAAATGTCAGAATGAATTTGTGATATAATCTGAGAGACAACCAGACATCTTGTACTTTTCCTGCTAAGTGCAAGGTATGTATTCTTCAATTCTTCACTTGAATTCAGAAACCTTTTCTTCTGTGATAGAGTGAAATATATATTTTTAAGTATTTTCCTTTACTTCAAAAATTCTGTTGGTCAAGATTTTAAGACTAAATTTTCTTGTTTGTCATTCAGAATTACATGGAAGGCATCTTGTGATATTTGTTTACTGTATATTACACATTTTGTCATGTATTTGATGTATACTGAGATTAAATTTAGTGCATAATCAAGAAATAAAGGAGGATATAGTATGGCTGTGAAGGGAGGAGGAGACCCTAAATTCTATGAATTAAGAGTATTTATCATTATTTACAAGTCTTTAAATCTTCAGAATATTACCTTATGATTGCTTTATATACTTGAGAAAAATCCTATATTTTTCTTTATTTTATTTAAAGAAAGTTCTACATTTTCTTATATTTTTCACAAAATGATAATATATTCATATATTTTGACCCAAAAACTGGCTTGACAGTCTGTGAGTTTTAAAATATCTTATTCTGACCATCCAATCAAATTTTTTAAAGTATGAACAGGGCCTGAAAATTATGATGCTCTGAGGTCTGGGACCAATTTTATTCAGCTGTGGACTGGTATTATGTAAGCAGCACTAGCCCATTGGAACTTTAACATTCTTATCTGTTCCTATAAATTGAAGAAAATGTGTTTTTACTCCTTAAAACATCTGAAAAGAGTCATAAAAGTGCACCAGTACATGTGGAAGTTGAGCCATAGTGACAGACTGGTGTTGTAAAATATCTTTGGAAATGTGCAAATTTAGTATGCAGTATGCTGACTACAAGTCTAAGCTTGATCCTTATCAATCAAATGTTTGTCTGTTCTATACCTGCATTAAAACTAAGCATCAATAGTATTGGATTACCCTATGTTCGAGATGCTGTGAGTTAAAGTATGGATTTAGTAGCAGAAGGCAAGAATCAACCACAGAGAATTTGTCTGCCACAAGATGTGTTGCACCGCAGGGTATCAGAAACCCAGATCTGAAAAGGACAGAAATTATGACAAAAAAAAAATATTCAGACTTCACAGTAACACTGGAAAAAGGCTTGACCAGGAGTTAATTATGATGACAAGATGTTGTTTAAGTTTTGTTCAGCATGTACAGCATACCTGGAGTCAGCCAATCATTCAGGAGCCTTATTCAAAGGCACGTTCAATTTCATTAGTGACCCACTGGTAGCACGATAAACAAGCAAATAGTATATTACTTGCACCAGAAAGGTTATTTTTATAGTAAATAAACATACCCCTCTCAATCATCAAGACCCTGACTTCCTGAATATTTACAAGGCTGATTGCATGACCAGTTATTTACAATGTCAGATGGACAGGACTAGTTCATTTTCATCCTCACAAGAGCAGTTCCCACTGACTGCTTTCTACTGAGAAAGCACAGCATTTGACACATACACTCCAAGGGACAAGGTAAAGTTCATCTGAGGTTAAGCAATCTGTCAGGTAGTCTGAAATTTCTCTGACTTTACCCACCCACTTGAGATATTTTAAGAACAAAATGTCAAAATATCTAAAATTGGGTGGCAAGGGTCAGAGGAAACTCTGGCTATCTGCCAAGTGAATAGTTACATTTAGTGCTTCTGACTCTATGGGTTTTTCCCATCTGTTTCACTGAATGAGCTTTGAGTAGCAAATGTGTTTTATTTTATTTGGGTGTTTGATATTTTTGGGGGGTAACTTTAAGTCCTGAAGTACTGACATTCAAATAGGATTCACCAACTGAAGGCACAATCCTGTGATTTGAAAATTGTAAAATATTAAAGTCAGTAAGATGTTTATAAGCATGAATATTGCATAAGCAATAAAATAATAGTCTGAATTTAGAGTTTTTATTAAGTTTGTTATTTTTTTCAGTCATTCATTAATGTAAATACACTAGTAAATATTTGCATCTCAGGCGTAGCTGCTGGCTTATGTGGACCTGGGCGGTGTAGGGTCCTACTGGCCCTGGACCGGTGAGTGAGAAGTGAAATTTTCAGGCCCTGATGAAACTGGAAACACTCTTATTTTGTTAGGCCTAATAGACAGTATGGGTTGCTAAATGCTTAAAACTTTTCTTTCACTCTATGATATCACTACATGTATGAATTTGCATTCAAAAGCTTACATTTGTCAGTTACCTAGGTGAGTAATATCAGGCCCATTTCTGCCTCTTGTTTCTACTTGCACCACTCATTGTGAAGGGGGAAAACAGATTTTTTGTTTCACTTTAGATCATTATAGTCTAAATTGATATGGGTATTTTTTTTCTTAATTGAATGGTCAGTTGCTGAATTTGAATTGATCTCAGATATTTCTTGGTTAAATTATTATAACTAATAGGCCTGTCAATTTGAATTTGGCCTCTGTTTTAGATATTTTTTTTATAAATTATTAGTTTTAGATATTTCCCAGTTCAGTTATTAGATGTTCTAGGGCATTCTATGAATTTGGATTTGGTCTCAGTTTTAGATATTTTGTAGTTCAAATATTAGGCATTCTCTACCTTTGAATTTGAATTGGTCTCTGTTTTAGATATTTTGTAGTTCAATTATTAGGCATTCTTGACCCATGAATTTGGTTTGGTCTCTGTTTGAGATATTTCTTATTTCAGTTATTAGGAATTATAGGCCTATGAAGCATTGTACATAGTCTTGCACATATCACTTAACTTTATTCAAACTACTATCAAAACTATTGTTTGACAGTGACAGTGGTATGTCTTCCAGATTTTTTGTGCCTTTGTACTCTAAAAAAATACAATTTTGATGCAAGTTAATTTGATTTTAAGAAATTATTGCTTGTTAATGAGAATTGGTTATATATATATATATATATATATATACACGTGTATATATATATATATATATATATATATATATATATATATATATATATATATAATGAAACATTTTAATTGGAACTTTGCTTTTTCTATAGGACTGCTGCTATTTTTCTTTTTGCTTCAACTGTGGTAGCATGGCAAGTTATGTGTGCTACATTTCTGCTAGTGGTAGTGGCATTAGCTTAAATAAGTGTTACAATGTTTAAGTTTTGCATTAATTTCATGACAGTTTTGTGCAAGTCAGATACATCTGGTGATACATCAGTACACAGATACATTGACAATACATCAATACACAGATGCAGGTGATACACCAGGTTCTCTTGTTGATATGTGAAGGTCTTAGTTTTCTGTCTTGTTTTCTCACTATTGATTCAATTTGACACCATGAATGTGACAAGTTACTGATGATGATATAAAATTAATGTAATTTATCTGACAATAGATCAGTCGAACTGGGCGTGCTGTTCATTGAATAATGAGTTAGACTATGATATCTTTGCAGGTGTAGGATTGATTCTAGATGAGCTGAAGCAGGCAGGGCAGCTAGATGATACCCTCATTATTTACACCTCTGACAATGGGATCTCCTTTCCTAATGGCAGAACCAATCTGTATGATTCTGGCATGGCTGAACCTTTCATAGTATCCTCACCTTATCATAAACAGAGATGGGGGCAGGTATGCTCACCTACCCATAAGGCCACATGAGCTAATGGCATGGCCAAGCATCCATCATGAATCATGCATCCATCAGTTGCTATTTTAAAATTCTCAAAAATAACACTTTAAATGACTTCTTCTAAAAAATATCACAGAACAGAATTTAATCAGATTTGCCTGAAAGATTCCAGGCAGGAAGAATTTTCAGGTTTTCACAAATGATACCAATTCGTCATCAAATATGGCCTCCATTAATACAAATATTAAAGATGTTACAAAATACAAAAAGGCTTGAAACAACTTCGTATCCCACTGACTAGAATTTTTGGCCAAACTTGACAGAAATCATTGTGGCATGAGAACCTTTTAAGTTTATAAAGAAATTATCAGTGCACAAATGATGCTGATCATCAGCTATGTCCACAGTTAGTAAAAATAGGCAAATACTGTATTTATTACAGCAAGGGTTGTAACCTATGATGAGGACAATTGACAGTTTTCTTCCTTGCAGAAAAACTTTAAGACGTATTTTAACAATTTTAGAGTACAAGATTCATACATTTAAATAAATCAAGTAACATGGATTTGAAAAACGATAGACCTTAGGGATTAAATTGAATAATCTATAATTTAAAGCTGAAGAAAAGTATAAAATAGAAATGTAACAAAAGTAATAATCACAGTTGGCAACTAGGCAAATACACCATACAGGGTTTAGCCCTGGAATCAAACCAAAAATGTTGCCATGAATCGCTGATGCACTTAAAAACATTTTCTTGAAAGGCACTTCAGTCTGACTGTCTTCAAAACCTAATCTAAATATGGTATATATTATGTCCTAAATTGCTTTTATGTGATCACATGCATACACATTATTTTATGACATATATGTAATGACATTGATCACAAATTATTTAAAATGTATACTTTAAATTTGTATTTGTAGATTTTAATAATTAAAACAAATAACCCAATATGCTTTTCCTCTTAAACGCTTTTAATTAAATTTAAAATAGTCCAAATATTTGGACCCTCCAGATTTATCTACTGCTGATCCTAGAAACTTGAACCCTCCCCCCAACCCACCCCACCCCACCCCAGCAAACAAAGAAACACATTCCATATTTCCTGAATGTTGTTACCAGATTGCATTTTTTTTTTGTTTATAGTATTAGGCATACACTCATTATGATGCTTGCTATTTTCACAATATCTTTCAGTGCTTAACCTTGCATGTTGTTGACTAAACTTGGGTAGTTCAGATTTAGATGAAGTTATATCAGGTGCAAATTATTTAAGTAATAATGTAATGTGCATATTTAGCCTTCATATAACATCATAATGTTGAGCAATACTGACAAGCTCTTTTCTGAAATGAATAAAATGAGATAATGCAACACTGGTTCACATGCAGTAAATGGAGGAGGAACAATGATTTAGAAAAAAAAACTTTTTCTGACCAACCAACCAACCCAGTTTCTTCAGCAAGAAACATAGAAACTCTTATTATTTTTTGGTCTAATAGATAATGAGGCAGCTAAATGCTCTAAACTTTTTCACACTCAAGAGTTTCAATACATGTATGAATTTGCTTTCACAAGCTTATGTAAGTCAGTTACCTGGATTAGTGATATGAGACTCAGATGGGCCTCTTGTTTAAACTATCATCATAAAGTTAAAATATTTTCCTTATATCCATGACTGAAAATGTTTCCATTTTATTTAAGCATTGACCCTGGTCTTTTATTGCACTAATGTACCAGCAGAGCTGGGTCTGTTCTATTGATTAGCCATAACAAATTGTGTTGACCAAGATCTGCTGGCACATTGTCTGGTTCTATGCTGTTTGCAGTTGACTCTACTTGTATTGAATTTGTACTGATTTTAAGAAATGAATGACTATGTATCAACCACATCTTCAGAGACGACTTTGATCACTTCATGGAGGTAGCTGCTTAACCCTAGCAATGTGGAAGCCATAAATATATGGTTTAAGATAATCTGAATGTGGTAACCATGTTTATATGGTCACAATACTCTGTTTTCTCTGTGTTGTAGCCATAAAAATAACATAAATGGAAATTGAAGCTCTGCCAATCATTAAGCACTTGCTAATTAATGAGATGGTCCAATAATATCATGCTTACATGCAAATGATGCATTAGATGCAAAAGAAAGCAGAAACATTAGCTAAGTTGTCAGGAAATTTGTTTTTGAACAGATGACATTGATGTGAAGAATATAGCAGTTGTTTACAGACGTGAGGAAAATTTCTTGCATATGTTGGTGGTTGATGAGGATATTGAGAACGAGTTTGAGGGGTGTGATGAGGCTGATATTGACGTGGGGCTTCTGGTAGTCAAGTGGTCTTAAATGCTCACCTTTACCAATTACTGCCATCTCGCCTCTGTCTACGTGAGTTCGAGTCTTGCACTTCGCCAGTGTGGGTATGTGAGAAAACTTGCCAGTATCCATCCTGTGGGTCGGTGGTTTGTCCTTCACCAGTTAAACTGGCCACCTGTAAACCTTAAGCTGAAAAATAGCGCTAAGCCCAAAACAACTGATGTTGACAAGGAAGACAGAAGAAAGAATGATATACTGGAATAATGAGAGAGAAGTTAGTAACAGAAAGACATAAGTGATGGTTACTTGTCTACTGGGATTATGGGCACCTGTTGAACAATTTTTTGATCCCTTAACTGTGTAGATCCCTTGATAAAGGATTGTGGCTATCATGAAATTTTTACAGAAATGAAAAGGTGAGTTACTCATTCTTAAATATGTAAAATAATAGCATGCATAGCACTTAAGCTCCATTGGAAAGTTTTTTAAATTGCTGTTATTAGATCCATGGTAATTATTCAAATTAGAGATATATAGTTGAAGTTGAGGACTTTTTGTTTCATCAATAATAAAGTAATTTAGTTTTTTTTTTTATAGGGGTTGGGGTTGATTATATGTCAGCTGTTTCAAAATATATAATTTCAAAACTGAATTATGCATCTTAATCAGAAGCTACAAGAATGATGTCAAGAGTGATGTCAAGAGTGATGTCAAGAGTGATGTCAAGACTCAACAAAAAAATAGATTAAAGTATGTTTGTGAGCAATTTCTTGAAATGATATTTTGAAAATAAAAATAATTACTTTGAATGTTAGTATAGTGTCCTTTTGTCCTGTGCAAACTCATTTAGTGTTTATGTGTCTTTTCGTAACTTCATTCATTGAATTTTTATTTCAGATATGCCAATAATTAAAATCCAGGTTTTGTCAATGTTGGGTTACCAAAGGATAGATGAGATTTTTCAGGCCCTAACTATGACTGTGGGATTGATTATGCTGTAAGATACCCAGGTGTGTACATGTGTTAATGTTTGTCTGTGGGAATATTTATTTACCACAGATTGCAAATAATAACATTTCTTTGTGCATTTATATACCTACTATTTCCATGTAACATTTTCAATCCTACCCTTTCCAGGTAACATTTTCATACCTACCCTTTCCAGGTAACATTTTCCATCATACCCTTTCCATGTAACATTTTCAATCCTACCCTTTCCAGGTAACAAAATTACACAATGTACTTCATGAGGATAAATGGAATATAATAACAAACTTCTTCATTTTATACTTTCTGTTTGCAGAACTATTGGAGCACTAATCAGTGGGGTCAACACCTCTGTTATGTGCAGAGATCAGCTTCAGCTCCTTATGAGCTTTTTCCATCTGTGCAAGAACATGGAGTATCTTGCCAGAGGTAATGTAAGCAAAGTTAATTCTGAGATCAAAATCTTATAATTATTTAAAATGTAATGAACAATTAAGAAAAAGCGTATATTCTGTTGCCAATATTGTTGAGATGTAGCAGATATTGAAACATTAGAAAAACTTTGTTCTAGTGCAGAGTGCAACATTGGATGTGCCAGCATGAAAAGTTTGTATTAAAGTTTGTGCATAAGTTTTTCTTCCATTAATTCAGTGTGGACATGATAATATGGTATACAATTGAGACCCAGTATTCTGTAGAGTCCTTGATTGTTGGATGTGGCAAGATCCCATCAAGAGTACAATTTATAACACTTCTTAAACAATGTGTATTTCAAATCAGATTTTCACACATTTCTGAGATTTAGACTCTGAAAATATGGTTTAAGACAAAGTCTGCTGATAGTCAATGGATATGAGAATATTGTCCATAATAGAAGACCATGACAATAAGTGAAAGAATCTGTAGATTTTTTTAGCCATAATTGCAAAAATAAGATGCAGTAATTATCAGTAATATTTTTATCAAAATCATTTCATGTTTATTAGAGCTATCCCTGGTCATAATACAGTCAGAAAACTTGAACAGATCTTCTGTAACATCATCACTAGATTTAGAAGTATTTTTGCACCTCATTGGTATATGTTATTGGATGAAGGGATGATCCGATGAAAGTCCGAGTAGCATTAATAATCCAGGTAAAAGTATGGGATCCGATGAAGGTCAAAGTAGTGTTAATAATCCAGGTAAAAGTATGGGATCTGATGAAGGTCAAAGTAGTGTTAATAATCCAGGTAAAAGTATGGGATCCGATGAAGGTCAAAGTAGTGTTAATAATCCAGGTAAAAGTATGGGATCCGATGAAGGTCAAAGTGGCATTAATAATCCAGGTAAAAGTATGGGATCACATCCTATATGGTCTGTAACTCTGCTAATGGATATTGTTAACTTTCAGTTATATGTTGGTAAAACTAATGTAAAAAAGAAAATGACAAAACATAGGACTTTGGTCATGATGCATAATGTTTTTGGACAGGGTTAGATTGCTCATGATGGACAGTTGTTTTCATCTCAGAAGCTGTTCCTAGACCTATGAAACTTAGGAATAAGTGCAGTTGGGACTGTTCATAGCACTAGACAAAGATTCTAAAAACTCTGAAGGGCAGAAAACTGCCAGTTCAACATGAGAGTTGCAGAATGTACGATGGTTTTTTAGTAGCCATGAATTACATTCTTTTTGGTAAAACAAGGTCAGTGTAAAATGTTCAGAATGACAAAAATTATGCAAAGACTGGTCTGGCTTTTGAACTGACTGTCCAGCTTTATATAAATTGTAAAAAGTTTGAAACTGAAGGATATGAATTAAATGAAAACACCAAACAAGATGTACATGAATAGAATGTTTATAATGATGAAGTATGAGAGTCTCTATATACTAATGGAACAATCAAATAAAAATAATAATGACAAAAAAATGCAATACAAATGTGAACACTCTATTAAAACAAAAATTGCCTTACACAACATGACACTTTGATAAATATATAAAAAATAAATCACCGGATATTATGATACTTACATCATTTGTTTTTTATTCACCATAATGTGACAATGCTTTTAATAAAAAGATGTGTGTGGTTGATATAACCATATGCATTGTTCAGAATTCCAGATTCATAGTTCAAGATTCAAAATATAGAGTTCAGAATTAACATCCTTTGAACAAAATTATCCATTGGCTGCTCCATCCTCTGATCACACTGCTATGTTGCTTTGTTGCCAACCATGTCGACTTTATGCCAGCTACAAGGCCCTGTTGCCAACTGTGTTTTCAACCATATTGTTCTGTTGCCAACTATGTTGTCATTTTGCCAACTATGAGTTTCTGCTGCCAGCCATGTGTCAGCCCTATGGCTGTAGTAAACTGTCATTAGACACTGCCTGACAAGATCTCAGAACCATTGTGTCAGCTTATAGAATATGCGTCTTATAAATAAAACAAGTGCAAGACCCAAGGTTATAAAACCCATTCATATCATGAAATTTGGGTATCTTTCTGCCAACAATCTACAATGAGATGCAACTATTACTTGATGTTTTTTTTTTTAGTCAGGATAAAAAGAAAACTACACTAGGTAAAACTTTATGCCTATACAAATCCTCTCCATATAATTGTTGTAGTGCAGAGTGGTCCAGCTGCAGGCCTGAGGGTCATTTTTATGTGGTCTGCACTAATACAAAAAGTCAGTTCTATAAATTATAGTATAATTACTATAATGTATATATATATATGTATGGCCCACAATCTTTTTTGGTCATGTGGCCCATGGTGTTGAAGACATTTTAGACCACCCAGTTCTAGTGCAATATCATTATTTTCTTGCACTATTCTTTGACATAAGTATATGGATGTTGTAGATAGATCAAATGGTATTATTAATGTTTTATTTCAAGAAAATGCAAGTAGTTGAAACTAGTGTCCCTTCATATGCTGAATATAACAATTCCATTGTTTATATATTACATCATAATATCCTCTCCACATGCAGTGAAAATGTCCTTTCATGTATTAAGAGGAATTAATAACTCTGATTGTTGAAACTGCTGGCTTTATTACAGAAATCCTTAGAGGAGGAACACAACTAGCAGAAGAGGTCCTCTGTGATCTGATGGGTTGACATTCTCCATGCAAAATCACAATGGTTGTCAACAGAAAATGTAGTAAGTTTCTGTTCTGGGAGAAAAGCAAATACTTGCCTTGAGAGGATTCCAGAAGAGGCATGCAGGGAGAACTGCTGCCATGAAAAGTAGATTGTGTGATGTGCAATGTTCTGTTGCTCCCCGTTTGAAATATATCACACAAAGGAGTACATATTAGCATACAAGCGGATGACACTGGAACAAAATAGTGATGGATGAGACAATTTGGACATAGAGGTGGAACAAACAGAAGTAAAATGAAATAAAAAGTATTGAATATAAACTGTTTTGTTTCTCTTAAATACTTGAATTGATTTTGGACCAAAGAGGTGCAAAGAGAGTGCTTTCACCACTGCTGTTGTCAGGTCTTCTTTCTTCTGAGATTCAATATGAATTACTTTTCAAACTGTCCAAATCTTTTTAATTGTATTGTTCCAGTTTTTAACCTGGTATAACATTTTAAATAGTTTCTCATTCACTGTTTGCATCTAGAATCTTCATTTGTGAATCAAAATGCAAGAAACCAGTCATAAGTGGAGTTTAAAATTATACCAGATTTATACACATTTTAATATCAATATATTAAATATCCTAAATATAACATATTTTTGCAGGTTTTTCCATTGTAGTTTGAAAATAATATCTCTTACACAAAACTCTGTTGCCATAGTTGCCATAAGATGTTTTTACATGTTGTGTTTGTTGGGTTTTAATTGCGTATTTAAAATGTTTCTTTTTACACTTTGAATTATTTTGTACATTAAAATATATTACTGTTTCAGCAGTCATTTTGTTATTTTTGTGATGTATCTACCAATCTTTGTATTATTCATGTCTTCATAGCATCAGGATTATACTTTAATATCAAAAGGGTAATAATATATTTCAGTTATCATTATACTGTGATAGAATGTTTAATTTTACATTTAAGTAACTATAATAAAGCAATCGAACAATGAATCTGAACATCATTCAGCTCTTTATGGTCTCGTCTTGTGGGATAAATTCCTTATATGCTGTCTTGACATAATAAGTGATTTAGTTATTTAACACTGTTGAGGACAATAGACATTTTGAAAATAAAATATTCCAAAAAAAGAAATGTTTTCAGTACAACTTTTTGGAAGAATGAACTTTTTCTCAAATTTTATATTTTTTATCTTAATGAAAAATGTATGTCAAGAATATGATGCATTAAATTATGATCTGATTAAATTGTATGCAGTTCAGTTGAATATTACTGGATTTGAAGCAGTGATACTGATTTTGCCAAAAACTCTATCATTTCAAAACAATTTATTTAATATTACTGGTTTTGAATACTGATTTTGTTTGAAACTCTTTATCAGCTGAAAAAGCAATTCATCATTGGAAGGTAATGAATTTACAGATTGCTCTGTGTGTAGATGCATATTGAGTGTAAATAAATCAGCAACACCAGGGTTAAGACAGGTTTGACTGTACTTGTGCCAGAGAATGGACAATCTGTCTTATTTTTTTAGCCAGATAATTTGTTTTTGTCCATCATTTCTATTTTATCTGTCTGTCCATTGACCCATCTTTGCAGATTTCATGTCTGAAATATATGATTGTGTCATATCAATATATGTGCCAAATGGTAGCAGCATGTACAAGGGAGATTCATAGGTTCTTTGATTTGTAACATGCAAGTCAATTTCACTTTGGTTACTGTACCTATTTTACAAGCATTCTCCTTTTCTCTGTTGTGTATGTTTAGTCTTGAAGGAAGCAGCATTTGATTATCTTTTAATTTTCTTACCAGTTGCACCTTGTGTTACGGATTTATGTTTGTGTCCCCCACCTCCATTAACAATATTCCAGAAAACTGGCAGGGTTTGCCCATGTCTGTGTTCAGTTGTGTTTATTGAGAGAGGAAAAGTAGTGTTTCTAGCTATAAGACTATGTGTAACCTCTTATTCGCTAACCTATCCTAGGCTGGTTAAGGGTACAGTGTTGTAAAACATGGAAGAAAAACTGCAAGAGTGAAAACCAGAACTGGTTGGTTATGAGATGGATGTTGAGTATGGGTGAAACGATTCATCAATACTTTTGCCATATTGATACACATGTTGATACAAAAGGTGAAGAATCGATACATAATGATACTTACCTGATATAAGTTATGAAATGATCTGCAAAGTACTTAAATCATACATGGGGAATTAAAACAGTTTGAAATGTCTCCTTTTATGTTGATATATGTAATCATTGACTGAACATGCCAATGGGATAAATAAAATTAGCACAGGCATGGAGGGGGGAGAGGAAGGGCAGATTTCAAATGGCATGAGTTTGTCACCTTGTGTTAATTTGTAGAAGGGGAGTGGATGTTGTCATTAGTTTTCCTTTTCCACTAACTGAAACATGCCTGAAGCCATGGCAGTTGTTTTGCATCTGCATGAAGTACAATACGATGAATATGGTTGTTAGTCAATCTCTGCTGCCACACATGGACTTGTTCTTGCACAAGGAAATTACACTATTTCTATTATTTTGGTGATAACAGCATAATGTCTTCCAGATTTAAGTGAAGATATGAAATTGGTACTTAGAAATTTTTAAAGCATTTGTGCAGTGCAAAACAAAGGTCATTGTGACTAAGATGAGTCCTGCAATCTGATCAAATGGACAAGCTTGAAAAGGTTGACAAGCCTAAAAGGTTGAATTAAAATCACTGACAACAGCTATCGGTAGTCACTTTGGGAGTATTTTTGTCACCTTGTCAAGGATGAGAATGGCATATGAACATATGACAAGTCTGTCTGTATGCAATCTGCATCTACAACCAGTATGTCAATGCATATTAAATGGCACCACTCTACCACTGACAGATTTTGACAAGATGAAAAGACCATCAAGTTGATATGTGTATTGATAATGTACTGTAGGCTGTGTAATACATATACCTGGCACAGGTATATCATTTCACCCCTACTGCTGAGGGACAGTGAACTTTATGAAAGGCTAAATTGTAACTGAATTTTTTACTTTTCAGACCAGCAGTGCCATGGTCAGTCTGGTTGACATTGTACCCACAGTTTTAGACTGGTTCAGCATCCAATATCCCAATTACACACTTCTGAAGCACCCAGCCCATCTTACAGGAAAATCTCTTTTACCAGTATTAAAGGCAGAGCCCCAGTCTGGATTTGACACAGTCTATGCCAGTCACAACCTGCACGAAGTTACCATGTATTATCCGATGAGAGTGATCAGAGACAGGAATTTTAAACTCATCCACAATATGAATTTCAGGATGCCCTTTCCGATAGACCAGGATTTCTACATATCTCCAACTTTTCAGGATCTGCTGAATAGGACTCATGCAAAGGAACCATTAAATTGGTATAAAACTTTAGAGAAGTATTACTATAGGGATCAGTGGGAGCTGTATGATGTACAGACTGATACAATGGAGCTGAAAAACCTTGCTAATTCCTCAGATGTCCATATTAAAGAGGTATTTGTACAAATGAGACAGAAGCTGTTACAGTGGCAGAATTTGACCTCTGACCCCTGGATTTGTTCACCTGGCAGTGTGTTAGAAGATGAAGGCAACTATAAGTTGACCCCGCAGTGTATGAGTATGGACAATAAAGTGTGATGAGACTCGTTTTGAATGATAAATAAAGAGAGAGATAATATGCTTGCTTGGAACTTCTGATGTCCCAAGTTTGATTCCCATTTCAGCCCTATGCTATAATAGGTACTGGACTATGCAAGGTTAATGTTCCCCTCCAAGTTCTCTAGCTTTTTTCCACTTTAAGATAAAACTTTATCAGCTTCTGAGCTGTGTTTCTGTGGTGGTGAACTGTTACTGTGTAGAAATAATTGTTCTTCTTGTTTCAGTATCCTCAATCTTTGACCCAAAAATCCACAGGATTCTTCCTTACTCCATATTCAAACCATCCACATAGTCTGGTAACTGTAGATGGTAGAGAACTCAAGATTTTGTGCAGAAATGAAATTTGTAAGAGAGACAGAAAGATGGATGGACTTAATAACATTATGTGCTCTACATTGTTGTAGGCATATAAAACAATAGAGTGGAGTTAGATATACCATAAATAACTGTATACACTTAACTTCTTGGAAGAAAGAGGGAAAAAGCAAGTCAGCACTATTAGGAGCACACTGCATTTTGTTTTCTGGATAGTGCAATATTTCACATCCTATTTTGGTATAAAGATTTTTGGACTGCAAAATCATTGTATTTTATAGAGAACATGCACATACATTTATTTTAAAGTTGCAACACACACACACACACACACACACACACACTTAAAGAAACCCTTCTTTTTATTTTTTGGGTTTCATTTTATTTATCCAAATTTCAGTTGGGAAAGATCGGGCTGAAGTGAAATTAACATTAACATAGGACCATGATTTAAACAAGAGGCCTATGTGGCCTGACATTTCTCACCTGCTTGATGTCTAATAGGCAAATGCATGAAAAGATGGACAAATATCTGCATCAGTAGGATGTTATCTCTAGAAATTTCTTACAGTGGTGTTGATTGCATGTGCTGTGAAAACGGTTGATTCAAGGTTTCACCAGTTTGTATACCTTCATCCATATTTAATTGCACATCAACAGTGTTTGTCAAATATTGAAAGGCTTCAATACCAGGATGCCATGTCAAATTCTGTTAAGCAGTTTTATTTAGATCAAATTTTCTAATTTTGGTAATGGCCACAAATTTTGATGGTTGATCGGAATCATTTCTGTAAATGTGAAAAGCTTTCAGGACAGGATGCTTTCTGTCAAATTTAGTCAAAATCTGCTAAGCAGCTTTTTTGAAGAAGAGTTTTTCTGTAGTCACAGCATCTATATCTGCCATAATTTGTACAGACTTAAAAGTTCTCTATCCAATATGATTTCTTTTAAATTTTGTTACAATTCTGTTCATTAGGTTTTAACAAGTCAATAAAAGAATCATTTTTTTTTTAGTTACTCATGGACACATTTAATGGCCAGATTGGCATTATATTTATAAATCTGAAAGCATTTCATGTTATTATGTCTATCTGGTAGATTTTGTTAAAGTCAGTTTAGTGGTTTTTGAGAAATTGTTAAGGATATTTCTGTCTTTAATAACAGTGGCCATATTTCATGGCATATCAGCATCATTTGTATACATTTGACAGCCCTCTATGCCTGGATGCTTTCTGTCAAAAAGTTTGCCAAATTCTGGTTAATGTTTTTTTTTTATATAGAAGTCATTTAAAGATTTTGTTTTAGATCCTAGAGCCCAAATTGTCAAAAGTTGTATGCTTTGATAGTAGTCTTTAAGAACTCTTTAATTATAGCCTTGTGTGCAAATGGATGTTGGTATTTTCTTTACTTAATGCCTCAGCATTTATGCTAAGTCTGAACAATGAATAACCCACCAAATTACTGCTGTAAGGATTAAAGCTGATTGCTTGAAAATGCATGGCAGTGAATGTCAATATAATTTTTTAAAGACACAGACAGACAGACAGACAGACAGACACACACATATATATATATATATATATATATATATATATATATATATATATATATATATATATTTTTTTTATGACAAATCCATAAATATAAGTACCCATGAATATATATTTTGCTTACCAAACCATGAAATTTGATACCCATGAATTTGAAGTGATTCACAGTACTATTTCACGTAAAATATTGCAAAATACCAAGGAGAAAAAAACAATTCCTTAAATCCCAAATGCCATATTTGTTCTCAAAAGCCATAGTCAATATACCCCCAACTGATGTACAGGGTTTACTTGAAGGGACTGGTCAAATAAAAGTTAGTGTGGTGCATTCATTAATTTTCTTGGCTTTGTGAAAATGGTTCTTAAATTTGTGGATTCAGGAAAATGTTCTATTTTGTTTCCACAGAAGGTTAGTTGTTTGCTGGGACTATGAAATCAGATTGTAACATGCATGAAATCCATGGAACCACATGAAAATCGTGAGATTCACAATATTCTGCAGGCCTTTGCCTAAACAATTATTCTTAACATTTTGCAGCAGATCTTCCACAAATGTTCTTTGACATAAATTAAATGAATCAAATTTTAAAATCTTGTATGCCATCAGCTTTGTAAATTGTGAAATGAACACTTGTTTTCTAGTCTTTTTATTTCCTAATGTTAAGAACTTTGCATTATTTGATGAAATTGCTATGTGATATTCCTAAATGTTTTGTCACAGTTTTTGGTAACTAATGCTTATATATGTCATGACACTTGTCATGAACATTATGTCACAGAACAACTGATAACCTAATATATCATGAGATATGCTTGCAATGGATATACCATACAAAGAAAAAGCAAATTTTTCGGTAATTTATGTTTCTCCTAGAATACTTACCTGATCACATTTATGTTAGGAATATAAGCACTACTACCTCCCAAATCCAGCCCTCCCAAATGATGAAAATTTATCTTTCCTGTTTGTATTATGTGGACAAAGAGCAATTTTTTCCATTACCTCCCCTTGCTGCTGACAGGTGGCACTAGATTGAAGCTGAGCTTTATAAAGGAAAGGTAAGCAAAGATTGCTGATCATGAATGGAATGCTTGCATTGTTGTGAGGATGGGAGGGTATACAAGCAGTGTGAATGGGTAAGTATTCTAGGAGTAACATAATTTACTGAAAATTTTGATTTCTCCTTTGAATACTTTCCCTGATCATATTAACATTAGGAGAATAGATAATTGGAGGAGAGAAAGTTGAACATTCTACTTAAACTTTCGGTAACCTTTGAGGGTAGAAGGTTGGATAACCCATTCTCCTAACTTTTGAGCATCAAAACTGGAGGCAGTATGGTTATGTCTGGAAAGAAGAAATAAATATTACCAAATAAAATTTCTGGGTGAATCCAGTGAAAGCTGCATAGGGTGCCCATCCAGAGGTTGTGCTGATGTCAGTTGGGTCTGGCAGCTGCTTGTACAACTAAGATGGGGCCTGCCAGAACCAGAGTATGTCGTTATGGAGCTGTCTCATTGACAAAACTTGAGAAGGTTGAATGTGCATGCCACTCAACAGCCTTGATGATGCATCTGATGAAGCTTTACAGTCAAAGGCAAGACAGGTAGAGATTGATCTTGTGAGCAGAGATATTAATGAATGATTGTCCTGGCAAGATGTGAGAGTATGCCGTGCATATTACCCACTTTAGCCATGATGAGAAGCCTTGAAGGGTTATCTCCTCTTTTCCAGGTTTAACTAGAAGAAAGAAATGCCCTTGACCTCCACAAATTGGCTTAGTTTTGCTTCAGATAAAGTCTGAAAGCATGTACAGGATCCTGTCTGAGTACCTCTTGAGATGTGTCAATACGGGAGAGAGATAGTATGATGACTCTTTTGACTCCAAGGTGTGCTCAGATCATAAAGATCGCCAGAGAAGCAAATCCAGCAATGAAGACATGGCTTTTATGTTGCAAACAAGCTTGGAAGTGGTGTGAAGAACACCTTTATCCACCTTACAGTACACAGGTTAAGTCAGATTTACCACAGTTTAGTTCTTGTCTAGCATTGGAAGATTGGTAGAGAAGGTGTCGGAATGGGGCTTTTACCAGAGAGATACAAAGGATGCTGGTATATGACTCTCAGAAAGAAAGGCTTTGGAACTTCCTGGATTGCTGATCTTGGCAGATACCCTTTCATCAATTTTGTTGATTTTCCTAGACTGCAGAAGACAGAAGGAAGGGCTGACTTCCTCATCATTAATATCAACTGAGGTCTTCTCTCATTATCAATATTAACTGAGGCCATCATCCTGTAAGCTGGCATAGAAGAGAGGGTGACATACATTCTGAGTTCAGTCACACCTGATACATTTCCTCCACTGCAGCCTTAAAGCTAAACTCAGTCCTCTGCATAGTGGAATCTGACTATGAAACATCAGGTTTATCCACACACTCAGTGTGCAGGTCGTCCTGGTTGGGATCAAGATCAAGTGTCCAAATAATACATTCCCAGAGGCATAGATGAGGTGCAGCTGGAGAGCACACTGGTAGCTGATACAGCATCAAACTGAGGTGTGGCTAAGTGGCATGCTCATTCAAGTAATGTATAAATCTCATAATGCCTGGACTTACAGGCCCCCAGATAACATGCTCAGACGTGGGGGGACTTAACAGCCACTGGGCTGCCTAGAATTCAGTGGATACTTCCCCAAAGTGTCAAAAATCTTGACTAAAATAGAAGATGGTAGGACAGGAAGAAATTGGCCCGAACTAATCAACATTGTTGTCACCTGCTGTACCAAACAACACACCCTGTAACTCCAGAGATGTCTTAGATGGTTAAGGAGAAGTCATTTTCATCCATTTCCTCAGATTAACAGTAGCTGTTGGTAAAGTATGTCACATCTTTGGGGGATGGAGGTGGGGTGACCACAAAGACATCTCCCATTAGGCTGGCCAAAGACTCAGTTTTTGGATGATTGCTCAAAACATCAGTATTACCATCTTTGATTTTTCATGTCTCACCCTGGGTTTTTTTTCTTGCAGTTTTATGCAGTACTGTAGATCATGTATTCTCTGACTAAATTGGACCTAACAATGTACACTTTGTACCTAACAGTGTACACTTTGTACAGATGTACAATGTACACTTTGTACCTAACAATGTACACTTTGTACAGATGAGACACAAATCATGGGAGTTCTTGCAGGCTTTGAATTTCTTGCATTTAGTACATTTTGTCATCATTGTTTATTCTGAAACAAAGTAAAGAAAAGGGAGAAGAACTTAATATTTTAATTGTGTTAACAATGCCAGAAACAGGGTGACAAAGTAAATAGTGTGCACAAACACAAACTACAACATGTTCTATTGCAGATTTGCAGTTTAGAACTATGCAGTTAAGTATATAACATAAACTAAGTCCAAGTAAGTGCCAAAATTTACAAAATGTATGGTCCAAACTAAAAAGATAATGTTCACCAAATGTAAATAATCCTTAATTAATACATCCAAAAAATAATAAAATTCTCAATGGTTGAACAAACTTTAGCATGAATTTCCAATGGTTTTGGAATCACTGTGAACAATGTATTGTCAGTTTACAGCAAAAAACTTAAAACTAGCACTACCTGTTGGCAGCAAGGGGAGGTAATGACAAAGTCTATTGCCCTTTGTCTATATAATTGAGCTAGGAAAGACAAATTCATGTCTTTTGGGAGGACTGACTTTGGGAGTTGGTAGGGTTTGTATTCCTAATCCTAACGTTGATGTGACTGGGGAACATATTTGAAGGAGAAAAGTGTAATCTTGAAGTTCAAGACTGGTTTACAAACATCTATGACATTTTTGGCAAATTCCTGTATGTAATTTAGAACCTGTCCATATTTTAACCTGCCTGAAACTCTCAGTTGATCTGACATTTACATTTCTGTTTAACCTCACCATGGTTCATATAACTTTGAAAATTTCTTGAAATTTAGGGGTTTCTTTGAAATTCATTGACTTTTTTATTTTGAAAAGTGTTAGAGCTTGATGGAACACAATTTGATTGTTGCCAAAAACTTGTTCCATTTATCTGTGAGAATACAAAACAATTAACTGAATAAAACACAGAATGTTTTAAATTCAGAATACTTGCTTTATACATTTTGCAAATATAATAAACAAGTAAAATTGGATAAAATTTGGTGGATCAAAAGACAGATGACATCATTAATTATCAAATGGAGTAGTGTCCCTTTGGTTTTGTGGTGCAGTTGTTTTTCTGATCTTCTGTACGTATTTCTACAGTGATAAACAAAGTAACATTGAGAAAATTCAATTTCCTTACAACAAAATACTCCCTCAAAACTTTTTTGAAGTCACTGGAAGCTCCTTGAAAAACACTTATTTGGTTGTGAGTATGATGCTTACAGAATGGCAGTGGTTGTTTTTACAACAGTTGATCCTCTGTGAGCTGGGCCCCCTTCTACCTTCCCTCACCCCAACCGCAGTTTGATTGAACTGGCTGATGTAAGTCTATAAACCTAGGTATATAGCTTCATTTTTAAGAGGATCATCTCACTTGTTGTTCCCAGTGATCATGAATTAACATTATTTTACTGGTTAACAGTTCATTCACAACATCTCTTCCTTACTCATTATCCTAAATGCCTGAATGTAGTGCAGTTGAGCATTTTCAAGCACTTAAATGACAGCTAAATATCCTAATATATGCATAAAACTCCTGCATGCTGCATCTGTGAAGAAAAGAGATTTAGACCATATTGTGAAATTTTCCAAACAAATTATGGTGAAATATAGCAGTAAACAGATCCTGAGATTTTGTAATACAAGAAGTCCCTTTTTTTATAAAAAAAAAGAGGTTTTTTTTGCAGCTTAGTAAATAAAAAAATGTTTTTTTTGCAGCTTAATTAATAAATTCTGCAATATCGATCTTATTTACAATTACCCTCATTTTTCTCAGCTCACTTCTAATGCAAAATTAAAATTAGAAGAAGTCCGTATCAATACAAGTTTATTTTCAGATAAAGGTGAGTAAACCTAACTTGTATATGTCCAGCAAAATAATTTTTGAATCATTATAGTTAATGCTTTGGTGTGATACACTCCACAATGCTATTATGAACTGTAAATAAGTAATCATTACAGATACTACATTTTAACAGACACATTACAGATGACATTCTTCTGTATGACAAATGTTCATAGACAGCCTTTAAAGAAAAAAATGCACACATACAAAGATTCAACACAGAAATTGCTATCCCATGCATAGATACAGATTTGTTAGACAATTGTGGAGAAAGGATAGAGTAAAAAATTACAGCTGCTTGGAACAGATGCAGTTTCATACTATGTAACTGATACATACCACTAGATT
Organism: Megalonaias nervosa; assembly: GCA_016617855.1. Classification (NCBI taxonomy): domain Eukaryota; kingdom Metazoa; phylum Mollusca; class Bivalvia; order Unionida; family Unionidae; genus Megalonaias; species Megalonaias nervosa. The sequence continues at coordinate 159,454 of JAECUM010000483.1, read as the reverse complement.
TAAATGATGGTATAAAGTGCTCAGTTAGTGAAGCAGAGTATATCAGTCAAATGTGCCTCTCCACAGTGCTTGAAATGACCTAAAATGCAAACCTAAGTTGGATGGATGGACAGTGTTAAATAATACAAGTAAATCAGCTATAATGCATAAATAATTTTATCATACCTTCTGTAATGACCTTCTCAAAATAAAAAGCTTATCTAGCATATGACAGAAATTATGTAAACATATAGAGACTAAAATCATAAAAACATATTTCATCATATCACCCTGTAATTCAATAAATTACAGCAACACATCACCATGTAATCCAATATATTTTATCAACATCAAACCATGTAATCCATTAATTTCAACAACACCATGAATTTACTACTTTTAATGGGAGTCTAGTTTTTGTGGATTTCATATTTGATAAAAATAAATCTTTTTAAAGTTCCAGCAAGCAATGATCCACGTGTGAAAACATTAGGACAGTAAAATGTGCAAACACCACCAAAATTAACATCCATGCAAAATATATAAATTCACAGTACCCACATATCCCAGTAAATGTATGATATACTTTGGTAGTGATTTTATTCAGGAATCAAAGCATAGATGTATCTATACCAAACTTGATGTTCATTTTAGGCTTTAAGAATCGTATATAGATTGAGCCGCTAAATGAGTTTCATTTTTAGCATATTCAGATTTCATCTGCAGAGAATATGGGAGTTTATATAAAGAAAAAATGTAGCACATACAAATTCAATACAAATTTATTTAAAAGCATCTTATCAATATCAGGAAAGTTATTATAGCTAATAATTAACTTTTTTTCATCATGCTCTTAGTGACAAAATTCCAAGGTGCTTCCTGATCTGCATTTCTTTGATATCACATATATTTTTAGATAAATAGGATTATTCAGATAATAAAAATACAAAATTATACAGCAGTCTGCATATGCTAGAAAAGAAATTCCAAATTGGTGATGTATTGGTTCAACAAAAATTTATCCCGGTTACTATTTTATACAGTAGAAATAAATTACGTATGGGTGTAAAGCTTTACTGAACTACTGCTGAATAACTCAGACAAACTGTTCACAGAATAGCTTACAAATATTTCCAGAATCGGTGAAAATATGACAATAAGTATTGACTGCACAATTTAACACATTTACCTGTAAGCTGAATGGAGCTACAAGGTCTTGTAACTTGAACTGATACTGACTACATAATGTCACACATTTAAGTTGCATGAAGTTACAATTGGGTATTGACTGCATAATGTTAACACCTGTACCTGTAAGCTGCATGGAATTACAAAGACTTGTAAATCATGTATTGACTGCATAATGTCACACATCTACCTGTAAGTTGCATGGAGTTAGAAGTACCTGTAACTTACAAATGCTTTGAGGGTACATGTTATTACAAACACATTAAAAAAATTCTGTTAAGAATGAATTCTTTGCTAAATATTTTGCTGTAATTTTCAGAAGAATGTATTCAAATTGAGACTCCAGTCCTCATCTGTTGGACTGTGGTACTTTGCTGACATAATTCATTACTGCATTCTGTAGGACTTGTGCTCGTTGAAGTTCTTCTTCACGTACTCTAGATAGTTCATATTCCCGTGCTCGCAATTTCTCCTGAAGGCTCAATATTTCTCTCTCCTTTGATTCAATTGTGTCACGATATTTCATCAGTTGTTCTGAGTAGAGAGAAAATCAATGTTGGTCTAAAATAATTGTTGGATACAGACTGTTTGCTCTTTTCCTCCATTACACATAATACTAACGAAAAACAAGGCTGATTTATTATTACAAATAGTAAACTTTTCCAGGTTGCCAGACTGTTGTGCGCTGGCTTCTTTTTTTCCCCCCAGTAAATGGGCAGTAGATAATCTTATAATTTCTTTAAAAACAAACTGGAACCTAAAAAATAAACTACTGTATATACTCGCGTATAAGCCGAATAATGTAAGAAAAAAAATAAAAGCCTGGAAAAAAGGTCAGCTATCCATGGGACAAGGTCTACAACTGAAAATTTTTCAGTTGTTGACTACCAGTATATATTATTAATGAAGACCACGGAAGACCAGATCACATACTTAACACAAGGTTCCTGCCACAAATTTAAAACAAGATTCCCTATGTTTTCCAAACCATTCCCAGACCAGAAAATAAAAATTTCCAGACCTTGCATTAACTCCAGAAGGGATCTGAATCCATATACTAAAATGTTTTTCAAATGCAACAAAGCAGTCATGTTACCGGTTTCCGACTAAAATGGTTGTAATATGGAAAATTTAAGATTTTTTCAAGAAGTTTTAGTCATTTTCCAATTTTTCCAATCAATAACATGATTTTTCAATATGGTTGGACATATAGGTTGGCTTATGAGTGGGTCATGCACATTTTAAGTTTGACCTATTCAATTTGAGGGGTCAGCTTATATGCAGGCAGGCTAATATATGAGTATATATGGTAGATGAAAATGGTGAACAATTTGCTCATATAAATATAACCCCCACCTCTCCCACACCCCACCCCTACCCCATCATTGAGATGAGTCTGTAGTAAAAACAAGGGTATAACTAAAACCATGTGACTAAAATGACTGGTCAACACAGATATCTTCTTCTGATAACCATAATATGCACTAAGTTTCACACACACTGCATCCAGCTGTAAATCAAAAAGACCAATAATGCTTATAAAAATCGAGAAGGGTTTGTCATATCTGCAAATTTAACTAATGACCACAATAAGTATGAAGTTTCACAGCAAATCATAAAAGATTAAAGGACATGATGTGTTCATGAGATGCAGTTTTACACCTGCATTCAGCTGCAAGGGCAATAACTCAGAAAACATAGCAATAAAGTGATTTGTGGATTTGAGGCATTTTCATATCTTGACCAAAATTCACCAAACTTACATGTCAATTCATCAGAAACTGCAGGGTTAATTGTACTAATGAGACTGATAAACAGTGCATTAAGCTATCAATGAAAAGGGCTATAACTCTAACAAACTGCAGAGCAGTGTTTTGTTGACATGCACTTCTTCAGATGATGACCATAATATTAACCAAGTTTCATGGCAATCAATAAAAAGTGGGGTGATTAGCAGATTAATGAGATTGCCATATATTGCACCAAGCTACAAGGGCAATACCTCAGATGTGGTGGGATTTGTAAATATTTACATCTTTGGTGATTACCAAAAGCAATCCATCAAAAATTGGGAGACCAAGTTATGAGACTGTACCACACTATCAGACAAAAAGGGCAATAACTAACAAATATTGTGGGAGCATTGCAGCTTGTCGATATACTCATCTTGAGGTGATGATCATAATATTTGCCAATTTCATGGCAATGCATCAAAATACTGTTGGACTAGTTGTGCTAACAAGATTGTTCCAGATGGAAGGCCAGACAGACATAAGGATTGCTAAATACCCCACCTCTAAAATCTAAGTATGCACTGGATAGTTAAAGCATTTCAATTTAAGAGGTGTTCACTTTTTGAGGTGGTTACTGTTGAGATGGCATTGCTATATAATGCTTATAAGACAGTAAATTATTAATTTTTTTATGTACTTCATTTAGAGTTTTACTCACAAACTGAGCTTGTATAAATGCCAAATTATTAGGAAATTTACACTATCAGTGTACAGAAATGTATAAAAAAAATTAGAAAAAAACTTATATGCCTTTAAGATTTAGCTTACTTTTACAAACCTTTATCCATCTTGCAAGTACAACTCCAATAATAACAACTTTTACCCTATGTCCATACAAGTGACACAAGCTATTAGTAACAATCACCTGTTGCCTTGCTGTCAGCTTCACTAAGTTTTTCTCTCAGCTCTTTCTGGACCATTCTCTCAGCTTCTTGTTTGTTCAGAGCTTGCTGAAGGTCCAGTTTGACCTTTCCAACTTCAGCTAAAGTTATGTTGTTTTTCTCTGCAAGCTCCTGCAACAGGATAATTAGAAAGCAATGTTATTTCAAAATGTATATCAAGAAGCTCCATTTTGAATGTTACATTAGACAAATGTAAACCTGATTTGTGTTGTCAGCTTTAAAAAAATGACATTTTGCTACTACAAGTAGCTGTATGTAGAAATAATGGGTAATAAAGCTTCACAGAAATTCTCTGAGTGAAGGTAATTGATGACAACAATAGCACAGAGGTGAAATTTTTTGAAGATACAAACAAGCAATTCTGGGTTTTACTTTTCCTTGATACAGACTTTGCAGCATGTAATTAAGCCTTATTGACTTCATTATCATGTATTTTTCTGAATTTAGCATTGGTATACTTCCTTTTTGTAATTTAACAGTGAAAACACCGGAGTAAGGTGGCTTTTCACTGAAATTATTATAAATAACATAGACTTAGACCATGTAGACATTACAGCCATGTGACTGAAAAAAAAAAAAAAATTAAGGGATAACCCATGGGCATTAGGTGATCCAGTGTTCTGGAATCTTCTGGTACACCCTTATAGGAGGATGATTTTTCATCATACAGTCGGGTATTTTCCACCTGGAAAAGCACAACTAAGCTCTAATACAGTCGGGGTATTTTCCACCTGGAAAAGCAAAATCTTATTAAAATCTTAATGCACAATCAAATTTGTTCCTTCTCTAATCACTAACACCCTGTGGAGGGGAAAAAGAAGGATAAAATGCAAGGGCATATACAACAAGGTACAGATTTTACAAGTGCTTAAAATCCGAGAGCTTAATTTCAGTGAGAAAAACTTGATCAGCAGTATATTCCAAATGTCTAAGAAGAATATGCACAAAACAGATATAGAAATCTCGCTCATTAATCCCTGAAGCAATAGCAAATATTCTTGGACATCAACAATGTAGACATTACAGCCATGTGACTGAGAAAAAAAAAATGAAGGGACAACTCATGGGCATTAGGTGATCCAGTGTTTTGAAATCTTCTGGTACACCGTTATAGGAGGATGAATGTTCGTCATACAGTTGGGGTATTTACCACCTGGAAAAGCACAACTAAGCAATAGCAACAGGTATGGTATTACTGATGTTAAAGTAAATTTTTTGTCTTTCCAAGACATCTGGATTCAGAGGTTGCAGTGAAAGTTATCCTAATGTAATGTGATCAGGTAATGTATTTGATAGAGAAAGCAGGTGGCTGTTGCTTGGGGGTCTGTTCTTGAGGGGACCACTGTAACATCAATATCTTACATAGCTGCCAACTGTCCCGTTTTTTCCGTATTTGTCCCGTATTTTGGACCGGATCACGGGTGTACGGTTTTTTTTGCAAAAAATACGTTTTTTAATTTTAAAAAAATAATAAAAAATTTCCTTGCAATTTGCTGTTTAGAACGGGCACTCGGTTCTATTATGATAGAAATGTATCGCATGTGTCTAGGAATACAGTTCTACAATATGATTGGTTCATTCGAAATCGAGGCTACCATGCCTGTCTTTATCCACCATATTGGATTTCACAAACAGTTACCGCTACCACTGTGTCTCATCTTCGTAATATTCAACTTCTAATCATGTTGAATAGGAAAGCAGAATATTCAGAATTTTCACCAGAAAAAACAAGAAAACAGAATTGAAAGGACAATTGTGCTGTCTTGTTTAGATTTGTGAAATCATCTAGTAAAGGAGAAGACTTTACATTTTGGAAATTGTGTAATGTGATTTTGCTGTTGGGCATGGAGGTGCACATAAAATACAAGTGCACAAAAAAGCTAATAAACATCAGCTTGCAGCTTCATCATACACAACTCAGCCTGAACTTGAATGTATATAAATACCAGAGAGAACCTTGATGTAATTCAATCGAAATTCGGTTTATTAAATTTTTTTTAGAAATGAACCTTCCTCTTTCAGTTACTAGTGCTGCTGGCGATTTATTTTGCACGCTTTTTCCAGACGGTAAAATGGCAAAGGATTACTTGTATGCAAGAACGAAAACAGTTCAGTAAGAAAATCACACACAACTGCGATTATCAATGACAGTTGGCACATAGGAATCGATAATAATTGAAAAAAAATAAACAAGGTGTGGAAAAGGCTCCTATAAACAGCCTGTGTGTGAGTGTGTTGCACTCTTGCACCTTCTGAATGGAACAGGGTGCCCGTCCACAAGGTGCAAGTGTGCAACACATACATCTTTGACATTAAATAATTATGTAAGGCACTGTCCTACCTTACTGATGGTTGTACAAGTTGTAAGTAGTTACATATGCATTAAAATTGTAAAAATCAGTATTTGGTCCCGAAAATCAGTATTTTTGTACTTGGGGGTTGGCAGCTATGTATCTTATTAGATTTTCCACATATGAATCAAACATGCTTAACGAATTTAATTTGTCTGGAAGAAGGTATCTGAACAAAGTGGAAGCATCTGGGGGTGGTCTTGTCAACCTGAACCCTGAACAGATTTGTTATCCTTGTAACTCATCACAGGGAAAAGTTCTGGCTGATGCATTGGTTCAAAAGATTGTCACATCTGGGGGTCGTCTTGTCAACCTGAACCCTGAACAGATTTGTTATCCTTGTAACTCATCACAGGGAAAAGTTCTGGCTGATGCATTGGTTCAAAAGATTGTCACATCTTGCTGATGTGTCATTTATATATAGCCTGGTAAACGGAGCAGCCACCTTTTGGTCTGGTGACATAGATGCAGCCAGATGTTAGTAGGCTATGACATCACGAAGTTTTACAGCTAGTACATTAGGTTCTAATAATATTAGCATCTGTCCACCTCAGGTGGTGTTTGCTAAATTGTGCAAAAAGTTACAAGTTAAAAATAAGTAAAATATTAAAGATCACTGTAACAATCTGAAAATCTACTGACATCATCTACATATGCACACAAATATGCTAGCCAAAATCCAGTTGCCTACTGTGTTTTTGCCTAATACTGTTAGCAAGCTTCTTAGTATGGACAGGATTAAATCAAGATGCCCCTCCCCCTTCCCCCTTTGCAAGCACCCCCACCCCCAATGCAAATGCTTCATCAAGATTACTTCAATTATTACAGAACAGAAGCTTATTAGGCTAAATATTACATGCTAAGACCTAAAAATTTTGTGCTACAGTGTTAAATTAAAATGATCCAGATTTTGTTTTAGAGAACAAGATGATTCAACAACTTCTGTGATTTGTTTAGAATATGGGCTGAATCAATGTACAAACCTCATTGAGAGTGCAAATTCTACGTTTGAGTGACTCAACTTCCAGTGTGAGAGAGCTATTTTTGGAGTTCAGCTCAGATACTAGGCTTTGATTATGAATGTACTGGGATTCCATCTCCTCCTTGGCAGTGTGCATCATCCTCAGCTTCTCCTCCAACTGCTTCATCCTGTTCTCCTTAAAAGCCAACATGGAAAAACTTGTTAATATTCTGACTCCAGTTTCACTATACATCTCAACGTCTGTCCACTCTAAATGAGATTTCTGGATATCTTCATTATTGCTTTCTCTTTAGTAGAGAACTGTGCATAAATAAGATGACATTTTATTGAACAATCAATCACTGATTTTCTTAATTGTGTTTTATCTGGCAGAAATAATGATAGCATGAAAAGTATTAGAAGACAGATATTGTAAACTATCAATTGGGATAAATTTTGACAATATGTATAAAAAGGGGCTAAGCCTAAAGACCCAGAACAGATGACAGTGTGCCAACTCTCATTAGGACCATGAATGGATATTTTACAGTGAATGTCAGCTTTCATTAGGCCTACTACATTGATATTTTACAGTGTGTGCCAACTCTCATTAAGACATTGAATGAATATTTTACAGTGTGTGTCAACTCTCATTAGGACCCAGAATGAATATTTTACAATGTCAACTCTCATTCGGACAATGAGGGAATATTTTACAGGTGTGCCAACTCTCATTAAGACCATGAATGGATATTTTACAGTATATGTCAACTCTCATTAGGACAATGAATGAATATTTACAGTGTGTGCCAACTCTCATTGGACCCTGAATGGATATTTTACAGTGTATGCCAACTCTCATTAGGACAATGAATATTTTACAGTGTGTGCCAAATCTCATTAGGATCATGAATGGATATTTTACAGTGTTTGTCAACTCTCATTAGGACAATGAATGAATATTTCACATTGTATGCAAACTCTCATTAGGACCCTGAATGTATATTTACAGTGTATGTCAACTTTCATTAGGACACTGAATGAATATTTTCAGTGTGTACTAACCCTCATTAGCACCCTGATTTAATAATTTACAGTGTGTGCTAACTCTCATTAAGACCATGAATGGATATTTTACAGGGTCTGATAACTCTCATTAGGACAATGAATGAAAATTTTAGTGTATGGTCAACTCATTAGGACCCTGAATGAATATTTTACAGTGTGTGCTAACTCTCATTAGGACCATAAATGGATATTTTACAGTGTGTGCTAGCTCTCATTAGCACAATGAATGAATATTTCACACTGTGTACAAACTCTCATTAGGACCCTGAATGGATATTTTACAGTGTAAGTCAACTCTCATTAGGACAGTGAATGAATATTTTCAGTGTGTGCTAACTCTCATTAGGACACTGAATGAATATTTTACAGTGTGTGCTAACTCTCATTAGGACCCTGAATGAATATTCTACAGTGTTTACTAACTCTCATTAGGACCCTGAATGAACATTTTATAATGTCAACTCTCATTAGGACTCTGAATGAATATTTTACAATGCATGTCAACTCTCATTAGGGGCCTGAATATTTTACAGTGTATGTCAACTTTCATTAGGACCCTGAATTAATATTTTACAGTGGGTGCAAACTCTCATTTGGAGCCTGAATGAATATTTTACAGTGTATGTCAACTTTCATTAGGACCCCGAATGAATATTTTACTGTTTATGTCAACTCTCATTAGGACACTGAATGAATATTTCAGTGTGTGCAAACTCTCCTTAGGACACTGAATTAAAATTTTACAGTATGTGGTAACTCTCATTAGGACAATGAATAAATATTTTACAGTTTACGTTGACTCTCATTAGGACCCTGAATAAATATTTTACAGGACCCTGAGTTAAAAATTTACAGTGTGTGCAACCTCTCATTAGGACCCTGAATTAATATTTTACAGTATATGGTAACTCTCATTAGGACCATGAATGGATATTTTACAGTATGTGCTAACTCTCATTTGGACCATGAATGGATATTTTACAGTATGTGCTAACTCTCATTAAGACACTGAATGAATATTTCAGTATGTGCAAACTCTCCTTAGGACCCTGAATAAATATTTTACAGTATGTGCTAACTCTCATTAGGACCCTGAATAAATATTTTACAGTATGTGCTAACTCTCATTAGGACCATGACTGGATATTTTACAGTATGTGCTAACTCTCAATAGGACCCTGAATTAAAATTGTACAGTGTGTGCAAACTCTCATTAAGACCCTGAATGGATATTTTACAGTGTGTGCTAACTCTCATTAGGACCCTGAATTAAAATTTTACAGTGTGTGCAAACTCTCATTAAGACCCTGAATTAAAATTTTACAGTGTGTGCAAACTCTCATTAGGACCCTGAATTAAAATTTTACAGTGTGTGCAAACTCTCATTAAGACCCTGAATTAAAATTTTACAGTGTGTGCTAACTCTCATTAGGACACTGAATTAAAATTTTACAGGGTGTGCAAACTCTCATTAAGACCCTGAATTAAAATTTTACAGTGTGTGCAAACTCTCATTAGGACCCTGAATTAAAATTTTACAGTGTGTGCAAACTCTCATTAAGACCCTGAATTAAAATTTTACAGTGTGTGCAAACTCTCATTAGGACCCTGAATTAAAATTTTACAGTGTGTGCAAACTCTCATTAGGACCATGACTGGATATTTTACAGTGTGTGGAAACTCTCATTAAGACCCTGAATTAAAATTTTACAGTGTGTGCAAACTCTCATTAGGACAATGAATTAAAATTTTACAGTGTGTGCAAACTCTCATTAAGACCCTGAATTAAAATTTTACAGTGTGTGCAAACTCTCATTAGGACCCTGAATTAAAATTTACAGTGTGTGCTAACTCTCATTAGGACCCTGAATTAAAATTTTACAGTGTGTGCAAACTCTCATTAAGACCCTGAATGGATATTTTACAGTATGTGCTAACTCTCATTAGGACCCTGAATTAAAATTTTACAGTGTGTGCAAACTCTCATTAAGACCCTGAATTAAAATTTTACAGTGTGTGCAAACTCTCATTAGGACAATGAATTAAAATTTTACAGTGTGTGCTAACTCTCATTAAGACCCTGAATTAAAATTTTACAGGGTGTGCAAACTCTCATTAGGACCATGAATGGATATTTTACAGTGTGTGCAAACTCGCATTAAGACCCTGAATTAAAATTTTACAGTGTGTGCTAACTCTCAATAGGACAATGAATTAAAATTTTATAGTGTGTGCTAACTCTCATTAGGACACTGAATTAAAATTTTACAGTGTGTGCAAACTCTCATTAAGACCCTGAATTAAAATTTTACAGTGTGTGCAAACTCTCATTAGGACAATGAATTAAAATTTTACAGTGTGTGCAAACTCTCATTAAGACCCTGAATTAAAATTTTACAGTGTGTGCAAACTCTCATTAGGACCCTGAATTAAAATTTTACAGTGTGTGCAAACTCTCATTAAGACCCTGAATTAAAATTTTACAGTGTGTGCAAACTCTCATTAGGACACTGAATTAAAATTTTACAGTGTGTGCAAACTCTCATTAAGACCCTGAATTAAAATTTTACAGTGTGTGCTAACTCTCATTAGGACCATGACTGGATATTTTACAGTGTGTGGAAACTCTCATTAAGACCCTGAATTAAAATTTTACAGTGTGTGGAAACTCTCATTAGGACCCTGAATTAAAATTTTACAGTGTGTGCTAACTCTCATTAGGACACTGAATTAAAATTTTACAGTGTGTGGAAACTCTCATTAAGACCCTGAATTAAAATTTTACAGTGTGTGCAAACTCTCATTAGGACCCTGAATTAAAATTTTACAGTGTGTGCAAACTCTCATTAGGACACTGAATTAAAATTTTACAGTGTGTGCAAACTCTCATTAAGACCCTGAATGGATATTTTACAGTATGTGCTAACTCTCATTAGGACCCTGAATTAAAATTTTACAGTGTGTGCAAACTCTCATTAAGACCCTGAATTAAAATTTTACAGTGTGTGCTAACTCTCATTAAGACCCTGAATTAAATTTTACAGTGTGTGCTAACTCTCATTAAGACCCTGAATTAAAATTTTACAGGGTGTGCAAACTTTCATTAGGACCATGAATGGATATTTTACAGTGTGTGCAAACTTGCATTAAGACCCTGAATTAAAATTTTACAGTGTGTGCAAACTCTCATTAGGACACTGAATTAAAATTTTACAGTGTGTGCAAACTCTCATTAAGACCCTGAATTAAAATTTTACAGTGTGTGCAAACTCTCATTAGGACCCTGAATGGATATTTTACAGTATGTGCTAACTCTCATTAAGACCCTGAATTAAAATTTTACAATATGTGCTAACTCTCATTAGGACCATGAATTAAAATTTTACAGTATGTGCTAACTCTCATTAGGACCATGAATTAATATTTTACAGTGTGTGCTAACTCTCATTAGGACCATGAATTGATATTTTACAGTGTGTGCTAACTCTCATTAGGACCATGACTGGATATTTTACAGTATGTGCTAACTCTCATTAGGACCATGAATGGATATTTTACAGTATGTGCTAACTCTCATTAGGACCATGAATGGATATTTTACAGTATGTGCTAACTCTCATTAGGACCATGAATGGATATTTACAAGTGCTAGTTATCTTAAAGATAAAAGAGAATCCTAATATCACTGGAAAGAAATTTTTCAAAAAAAGTCAAAAGTGAATGATAAAATATAAGTAATCATTATTTTTGTCTGTAAGATGTCAAACTTCCAAAATGATTGTTAGTTATGCAGAAAGAAAAGAATTAGAAACATAGTTATGGAACACAAATTCTCCACCATAGTGGCCTAAATACAAAACTTAACAATACACACAGGCATATACATGCACAGATGGACAAGGCCAACAGGTAGCAAGCACTACATAATCCTTTCAGTGTATTACAATAAGCAGTTTTAATGAAACAATCCTATTGTTCTTTCTAGATAACAATAAGCAGATTTAATGAGATGCTTCTGTTGTCGTTTTCAAATAACATGAGTGTATTATAATATGTAGAATAATAATGTCTCGCCTGCTTTCCAGATAACACCAGTTTATAATAAGTGTTTTAATGAGATGTTCCGATTGTTCTATCAAATTAACAGGGTCTGAAATTCTTAGCTTAGTGTGTTATCTGATTTAAGATGTTTTATGAAAACAGATCCTAAGTATTTAAAAAAAATAATCATATTTAAACATTTTACACATAGCATATGAAATAAATTCTACCTGCAGTAAACTCATAATGATCCGAAAGCATGAATGACTGGCATCAAAGTTAAAATGTCTTAGTTTACTAAGACAAGCAGACACTGCCACTGCAAAATGGTCTTTTTTACATGCATACTACAGTGCAAATTTCATGACAATTGCCTTCACCTAATAACCACTGTTCACAATGAGCTACTATCATATTTTCCTATCATTTAATTTTTCCCAAACATTTTCCATAATTTACCTCCTCATATTTTATTTTCTGTTTGGTAATATTAATTTGTTCCTCAGCATGAAGCTTGTCTGTCATATTGACTGTCTTCAGTCTGCTAATCTCTTCTTCCAACTCGAGCCGAGTCATCTCCAGTCGCTGAATTCTGTCCCTTAGTGCTTTTTCTGTCTCTGCTGCCTCTTGTTTAATGAATATAATCTACAACAGAAAGGAGTCTTTTTCTATGCAGCTCCAGACTGTCATCAGACCACTAAAAATGTTATCATACTACTACATATGTCATCAGGCCACTACAAATATTATCATACTATTACATACGTCATCAGGCCACTACAAATATCATCTGACTACTACAAATTTCATCCAAGTACTACAAATGTTATCGGACTACAACAAATATCATCTAAGTACTACAAATGTCATCAGACCACTATAAATGCTATCATACTACTACATACATCATCAGGCCACTACAAATATCATCAGACAACTACAAATTTCATCAGAGTACTACAAATGGCATTGGACTACTACAAATGTCATCAGAGTACTATAAATGTCATCAGACTACTACAAATGTCATCAGGCTGTTACATATCACACTACTATATATACTATTACAAATGTTATCAGACCACAACCAATGTCATCATACTACTACACTACAAATGTGAACAGGCTGTTACATGTCATCAGACTACTACAAATGTCATCAGGCTGTTAGATGTCATCAGACTACTACAAATGTCATCAGACTACTACAAATGTCATCAGACTGTTAGAAGTCATCAGACTGTTACAAATGTCATCAGGCTGTTAGATGTCATCAGACTACTACAAATGTCATCAGGCTGTTAGATGTCATCAGACTGTTGCATGTCACCACACTACTATACATACTAGCACAAATGTCATCATACTACTACAAATGTTATCAGATTTTTACATGTCATCAGACTACTACAAATATTATCAGGCCACAACAAATGTCATCAGGCTTTTACACGTCATCAGACTACTACAAATGCTATCAAGCTGTTACATATCATCAGACTGCTACAAATGTCATCAGCCTACTACAAATGTCATTACACTACTACAGATGTCATCAGGCTGTTACATGTCATCAGAGTACTATACATACTAATACAGATGTCATCAGACTACTACAAATGTTATCAGACTACAATAAATGTCATCAGCCTACTACAAATGTCATCAGACTACTACAGATATCATCACCTTCTAATGCTGATGTATGAACATACCTTAATCTCAACCAGCTTCAAAGTAGGTCAGAACTGAAACTGTGATGGATGGACAGAGGAATAGATGCATGGACAGATGTAAATGCAGATACTATGTCCCAGCCTTTCTGCAAAAATGTGGAGTACATTAAATAAAACATGTAATGGCCTTCTACCAAATTTAGTCGTATCTGAAACAAGCCTGTCTTTCTCTTGAGTCTCATATGACATTTCTATTCTTCATTTAATCTCCCTTTATTGTCTACCATCCACTTTGCATTTAACATTCTTCATGCAATATAACAACTCAAGGCTAGAGTCTGATAATCTTTATCAAAGAAAGCATACCTCCTTTAGCTTGAGTTGGTCTGCTTCCTGTAATGAGTTCTTTGTCCTTCCTCTCTCCTGCGACATATGTTCTGAAAAGAAAACAATTAGTTTATTCACTGGATTAAATACGGAGGGCAATCAATAATTAACTAGAGGTGGAAACCACTGCAAAACATCTACACGTTTTATTACTTACAAAAATGCAAGTTTTCATATCCTGTCCAATCAACACAACAATGCCTTCCTGAACTGCATCCAGGATGTAAAATCTTCCTTGAACACATCATCGCCTTCCTGAACTGCATCCAGGATGTAAAGTCTTCATTGAACACATCATCGCCTTCCTGAACTGCATCCAGGATGTAAAATCTTCCTTGAACATGTCATTGCCTTCCTGAACTGCATCCAGGATGTAAAATCTTCCTTGAACACATCATCGCCTTCCTGAACTGCATCCAGGATGTAAAATCTTCCTTGTGTTGTACTCATCCTCATTAAAGATCATCAAGTTATAAACCCCCTCCCCCCGATGGATCCAAAAACTAAACATTTTCATCAAATTATTCTTCTGTAAGATCTAAACAAATACGACCAACATCTCAAAATGAGTGCTGTTGGAGTTCAGACTACAAAGGAAACTGACTGATAAACACACAGACATGACTGATACTAAAGTGAAGATATGATGATGCCACATTATTTTTTTTGTCCCAAGATTACATTCCTAAATAGAGAATTGAAATCCCCATATGCTGACTTAACACCTTTAGTGTAAAATAAGAACTATCCAAACTCAACTGGAAATAAAAGATGCTGTCCATGTCACTGTCAAGTGCATGCAACTTTAATAAAAACCATTAACAGATGGTGGTTGCTTGGAGTGATATACCATATACAGTGAGTAAATTAGCACCAGTAAAAGCAGAGGCTGTTAATTAGCACCATTAAAAGCAGAGGCTGTTAATTAGCACCATTAAAAGCACAGGTTGTTGCCTGGCATGATATAGCATACTGTGGATATAAGCACCATAACAGCATGGGCTGTTGCTACTACTGATAACACAGGTTGTTGCCTGGAGTAATATACCATACAGGGTGTATTGACACCATTAACAGCACCGGTTGCTGCTTGGAGAGGTATACCATATAATGGGTATTTTTTTAAACTGGAGATTAAAAATCAAAATATGTAATAAATAAATAAGTAGCCTAATTTAAAAGAATTGTTTTTGGTTACAATCCAAGCAATTTTACATCACTGAAAGATCTTGCTATACTTGGAAAACAGTAAAAACCCAAAGGCAAATACCATACATATGACTTTCCAGATAACTTATTATCATAAATTTAAAACAAGACATTGTAGAATAATGAAACTTGGTCTGCATATATTTGAAAATTTTGTCTATGTTTTGATAAGCAATAAATTAAAAAGATTGACATTATCTAGCTTCCATATATTCAAACTGAAATTATTAATACACAGGAAAAGCTGCACCCCCCCCCCGTTTTTTAGTTCTATATGTATCAATATAAATCATCTGACAAATCAACAGTTACCTG
Source organism: Megalonaias nervosa (assembly GCA_016617855.1). NCBI lineage: Eukaryota > Metazoa > Mollusca > Bivalvia > Unionida > Unionidae > Megalonaias > Megalonaias nervosa. The sequence goes on along the minus strand of JAECUM010000483.1, from coordinate 143,584 downwards.
CAGAGTCTAGTGATGTTCAACTTGTATTGTAAAGATCTACAAGGAATTTAACAAGAGGCCCAAGTGGACATGAGACTGGTCATTTCCTTGATACCTGCCTAAAGTCAAATGCAAGAGCAATTGGCCAAGAAATCGGGGTCAGTATGGTACTTTCTATGGGAAATTTATTCTAATGCCATAGATTGCATATTCAATGACAACAATTTTTTCTCAATCTGATGGCAGCAAGCTTTCTGTAAACATTTGTCCTATACTGGAAGGCCATTATGCTAGGATGCCATATGTCCAAACAGGTCAAATTATGCTGAGCGATTATTGAGACAAATTGTTTAAATGTTTTTTTAGTTTTAATACAGGTGAACATTTGACTGTGGACAGGCAACATCTGTATCAAAATGAAAGAAGTGAAAGACATATATTTTAAGTAACAGCAGCCATATTTGAAGGCAGATTTTCATCAAATGTACACATCTTAAAGCTCTTTATATGACAATGATTTTTGTCAAATTTGGTTCCATTCTGTTGTTGGCTTTCTGAGAATATATTTGCAAAGGGTTTTTAGCCAGTAATGACAGCCAAATTTAATGTTGATCTGGCACAATTTGTAAGTCCTTTTACCAGAATGCTTTCTGTCAAACATGGTCAAATACAGTTGAGCAGTTTTTTTGAAACTGTTTATAGTTGAAGTAACAAGGGCCATATTTAACAGTGGATCAGCATCATTTCTACAAATCTGAAAGGATTTCATACCAATATGCTTTCTGTCAAATTTAGTTAAATTCTCTCTAGTGTTTTTTTTTTTTTAAAAAGAAGTCATATAAAGTTTATATTTTTTTTAGTAATGGTTGCCATATTTCATGGAATTTACATTATTTGTATAAACTCAAAAAAATTTTAATGCCTGCATGCTGTAAATTTAGTCAAATTCTATCCCCCAGCCATTGGGAAGCTCCTTAAAAGTTTGTATACTTTTTGTAATAGTGGCCATATTTAACCAAAAAAAATCAGCATTATTTGCACAAAACTGAAAGCCCCTTACACCATGGTCCTATATTTCAAATTTGTTCAAATTCTTTTGTACAGTTTTTCTATTTTTAGTAATGGTGGCCATATCTGATGGCAGATTGGCATCATTTATTCATAAATTTAAAAGATCTTTATAGCAGGATGTTTTCTATCAAACTTGTTAAAATTCTGTTGAGCTGTTTTTGAGAAAAAGTTATTTAAAGTCTGTTCTATTACTAATAACACTGGTCATATTTTATGGTAGTGTTTGTACAAATCTCAATGGACTTCATATCAAGATGCTTTCTGTTATAATTAGTTACAATTAATTTTTGCAGTTTTTGAAAACTCATTTAAAAGTTTTCTGTTTTTTGGTCATGGTGACTATATTTAATGATGACTTGGCATTTGTAAAATGCCAGAATGCTTATGTGAAATTTTGTCAAATTCTGTTCAGACTGTTTCTGTGAAGTCAGTTAAATTTTATTTTATATTCAGCAACAGCAGCCTTATTTGACAGTGGATTGGCATAATTTTAACATGGGACTAGAACTACAAAGTGATTGATATCCAAGCCCTTTTGATACCCTACTGATACGCAAAGTGGTTTTCAAAAAGTTATATAATAAGCAACTGTTGCCATCAACTCAAAGGTTTCACTTTCAATGCAATATTTTATTATAAACAGCACACAAAGTCAAAATAAATTACATCAGTACTTTTTCACACATTTTACAAAATGTAAAGATACTTACATAATCTATTTAAAAAAAAATAAAGATGAAATAGGCAGTGTGAGCAAACTGCCATTTCATGTGAGATGGAGACTGCTCGAGAGAAAAACTGAATAAAAAGCAATCCTGGTCTTCCCATGTCTTATCATCTGTGGCCCTTGGAAACTGAGCATTTTTTAAGGAAAAGAGCCTGGTGGATAGCTTTTCTCTTCATTTCTGCTCAGTTTTCATTTACGAGACAAGGGTTGAGCTTTTGATCACTGGTACTGCATAGAGTTTTCATCTCCGGTGGTCTCTCACCTGACCTCTCCTAGCCATGAAAGAGTAGGTTGGAAGAAAAAAACAACCTGAGAATAGCTGTGACCTTTCAGGAAGGCAGATGTGGACAGAATGGCATCTCTTTTTGTCAGCTGGAAATTAATGGATGCTATAGCATGGTAAGTGTTAACCTCGTGGCATTTGGGGTCTATAACATTGCTGTGTATGAATGCAATAACCAGACAGGGGTAGTTGTTTGAATAATGGCTATTTTTTCTTGACTAATAGACTGACATATGTGGGAACGTATATGTGGTCAATAATGAAATGGATGGAGGCTGACAGAACTGGTGACAAATGCTACAAAATCCTTTTAGGTTGATGCAAAGAGAGTTGAGTATTCCCTGGACAATGTCAGATTGAGAAAGGGATGTGGCATTTCTAAGTGTAAATCTTCAAGCACACAAGACTGGGATGATGAAGACGCCTCCTGCGATGCATTTGAACTGGTGAAGTAGGTTGAGTGAAATAGAGAACGATGATGGGGCCTTTGGCCATAGTGAGACATGTTTACTTCCAGGTGTTCACTGTGCCATCCAGAACTGGTACCAGCATCCACGAATGGAGTGTTGCCATAATTGATACTGGGTCACAACCAAGGTGAGACTGGTGATAGACCATGTTTGTTGCTGGTTTATGCTACCTCCAAGAGTTTAGTAATGGACACCATGAGATTGATCACCAATTGTCTCGCCAGTTATATAATGTGCTCAAGTCTGAGCAAGGAATTGAATGAAGCACATCTGGATGTTGGGTTTTGTCTTGAAGCTGGTGTTGGGTATATTGGGAAATGGATCACCAGCCAAGAAATTGAAGGCACAAGTTGAGGTTGTTATGGAACTGTTGTGGTCTATAGCTTGCATCTTGGGGAAAGATCACTATAACCAGTACTGCAGAACTGCATGTGTTGTCACCATTGGTCTGGATGACATACTATACCAAGCTGGTACTGACCCAAAATGTCAAGTCAAGAAGACCAGTTCTGTTTGCAGTGCCTGGACTGGCATTATGCAAAAAGTCCTTGAAGGTCTGGATAGCCAAATTTTCTTCCTAATAGGTGAGCTTCTTGCCTTCAGGGATTCAGCAAAGAGAAACTGAGACATCACAGATGTCAATACTTATGACATTCACATCCTTGATTATATGCTTCTTTGGTCCTTTGGTTCTTTTGCCCAAGTCAGTTGTTTGGTACAGAGGGTTGACCATTAAGCCTCCTAACAGCATAGGTACATGATGCATGAATGACCTGATCAGCACTCCATATAATTTAGACTGGTAATTGTCCTGCACATTGTGTTCACACATGTAAACAGAGATAGCAAAACAATACTGTGAAATCAGTCAAGCATTGTGCTTACCTTACTAATAATAACACTTACTGTGAAGTGGAGACTAATAATAACTAGAAGGCTTGGTGTTGACCTTACTGTGGAGACTAATGATAACACCTACTGTGAAGTGGAGACTAATGATAACACTTATGGTGAAGGGGAGACTAATGATAACACTTACTGTGAAGTGGAGACTAATGATAACACTGTGAAGTGGAGACTAATGATAACACTTACTGTGAAGTGGAGACTAATGAAAACACCTACTGTGAAGTGGAGACTAATGATAACACTTACTGTGAAGTGGAGACTAATGATAACACTGTGAAGTGGAGACTAATGATAACACTTACTGCGAAGTGGATACTAATAATAACACTTACTGTGAAGTGAACATTAATGATAACACTGTGAAGTGGAGACTAATGATAACACTTACTGTGAAGTGGAGACTAATGATAACAAACTAGAAGGCTTGAGTCTGCATGTCAAGCTAGAAATCAAAATAATGCTGTAAAATGTGATCTTGACCCCATGGTCAAAAGGTTGAGCAGGCATGTTGCAGAATGAATTGTTGTGGCTTCACGATGATTCACCAAATGTATGAACAAATCCTTCAAGGGTTTTAGAAATGTATCAAATGTATGAACAAAATCCATCAAGGGTTTTCAGCAATGTATGAAATGTATGAACAAAATCCACCAAGGGTTTTTAGACATGTATCAGATGTATGAGCAAATCCATCAAGGGTTTTCAGAAATGTATCAAATGTATGAACAAATCCATCAAGGGTTTTCAGAAATGTATCAAATGTATGAACAAATCCATCAAGGGTTTTTAAAAATGTATCAAATGTATGAACAAAATCCATCAAGGGTTTTTAGAAATGTATCAAATGTATGAACAAAATCCATCAAGGGTTTTTAGAAATGTATCAAATGTATGAGCAAATCCATCAAGGGTTATTAGATATGTATCAAATGTATGAACAAATCCATCAAGGGTTTTTAGAAATGTTTCAAATTTATCAACAAAAGCCATGGAGCGGTTTAAGAAATGTATCAAAATAGCAAGCTTTTATTAAAAACTTACAAAAGAACTTTTGTCTGACTGACCAAGATAAAAGGGGGCAAGAGTTTGTGTTGCAGAACAAACTGCTGAGATCCATAATGATTTATGGAAAGTATGACAAAAATATATCAAGGGATTTTGGACATATATGCCTCTTTGGTTTGAGAAATAGAAATATAGCTTCATTATACCTCTTTTGGTATGAGGTAAAGACAGAAGAATAACTCCAGTATACCTCTCTGGTGTGATAATAGACAGAAAGATAATTCCAGTGTGCCTCTTTGGTTTGAGAAATAGAAATATAACTCCAGTATATCTCTTTGCTGTGAGAAATTGACAGAAATATTGCTCCTGTATATCTCTTGGGTGTGAGAAATAAACAGAAATATTGCTCCAGTATACCTGTCTGATGTGAGAAAATACTAAAGAACTGCTCACCTGATGTAATGGCAAAGGTGAAATTTTTTCACTGCCTTCAGAAGGAGCATACATCCTAGCACAAGTGAAGTAGTAAAGGGCTGATTGGTGGCTTTTTTGTGTCAGTCCCTAAATTCATGGTGTGACTAGTCTCATCTTAGTTCCACCTTGGCAAGCAAATTACTTTTCAGCACTTCTGTTGCTAAAACAAGCCAAAACACATAGGAGGATTTTTTATTTTAGTTTCAGCGGGTTCGATTTGTGCAACAGTGATATAATCCTAATACACCATGGTCATGTAACATATTTAAATAAGAAAGAAACACAGGTGTATCAAACTTGATTATGATAATAACCAATTCTTATGAGCTAATACCTTATTCGTGAGGTTCTTGGCTTGGGGAAATGTTGAGTATGTATATTTAGCAATTTAAATTGTTGTTTTGTTTACCAACAATAAATGTTTGAGTTGGAGAGAGTGAAGATCAAATGAAATATTATTTGTGTTTATTTGTGCCATATTTTGCTGGAAATGAATATTCCTTTTGTGAGCTATAATAAATGTTGTGTTTTCTGAACTTTTCTACAATTTTTGGTAAGGAACAAAGGCAAAGATTGAGACAAGCTGATGATCAAATCATAAAGGCACCTTTAAATACTCCCCCATCTACCACCACAACAACATGCTATGTTTCATAATAATACAGCTTCAATCTCTAAGTAGGATGTACTTCAGTCACATGCAGCAACTGTATTTACCATCAAATTGAGTTCCCTTCAGTTTCAGCTCAGCATGTAGCTGTGTAACTTGTTCCTTGAGTTCAAATATTTGATCTTGCTGATGGCGACATTTTCTTTCAAGATCTTCTACCTGGAAGAAATAATGTGCCAAGTTATTACCAGATAATGGTACTGAACTGATCAGTTCCTTTTTTTACTGTGAATTACTGCTTAACCAGAGTAATTCATAACAGATCAGTTGATTCTACTCTTTAGACTCCTTCATTTAGACAGCAAAAGCATAGGCATATGTCAAGGAATGAATACACATGACTTTTTCTCAAAATAAATGTTTACTTTTAAAAATACAGATAATTTTTTCTAGCTTATCAAGGTATGATATATATATATATATATATATATATATATATACATACACACACATGGTTTGCAATGATGAAGATTTAAGAGCTGCTATGAGATAAACATCACTTAATAAAAATTAAAGTGCAAGATAGCACTTCAATTCATTCTGCACAACATGGACACAAAACAATTCAGTCAGTTGTGTTTTTCTACCTTGGTCTCATATACAATGTTCTTGTCATTACTCTCAGACAGCTCTTTCAGAAGTTTCATTTCCATTGCCGCTCTCTCCTGAAACATAAATAATATTATCACATAGTTGGTACACTTTGCCTATAGTGTGTGCAGTTTAATATTTTGTATATTATAACATGCAAACATATCACTTTATGTGATTGACTGGTCCATATAAGCCCATGAAATTATTGTGCAGTATTCTCTTTAGTGATTGGCTGCAATTGTGGGAAAACTTTTAACCCTGCCTTCTGGAATTTTTAGTTTTCATTTAACATTTTTGGCCGCCATTTTTTTATTTGACTTGCGAAACTAGGGGAAAATGGTCTCTTCTGTTTCAATATTGCCAATTTACTCCCACGGGGGTTTGTTATGTCATGTATAACATATCATAAAATGAAAAATGAAAAAAAAACCAAGACAAGAACAATAACAAAAATAAGTAAAACTACGGGTACTGCTCAGATGATAGCGAGGGTGGGTGGGGATGGAAGGAGGCTACATCTGTAGCATGGAATCCACCTTATATACAAGCTTGGTTTAAATGTGAACTTACTGAAGTAAAAAAACTCATCTTTGTTCACAGAAGAATGTAGACATAAACCGGACTCCCCAACTGACAGAACTTTATCCAACCACAGCATATTTACGCGGTAAATATGTGATGCAAGTCTGACTCAAAAAGAGATTTGTTTATGTCTTTTGTGCAATTGAAAGTTCCGAATCAAATACAGTGGTCCCCCTCTTATACGGCCACGCCTTTTGCACCGGGAAAGTGGCCTTATAAGACGGGTGGCCTTTCCAAAGGGGGACTAAATTTTTTGTGAGAAGTATATGTAATGAATGTAGTAAGAAAGCTACATACTTCAAAGCATTTAACATCTTTGTTTAAAAGTGACATTAATTATTAAAAGGTTCTTCTTGTTATAATAATAGACTTATTTCAACTAAATATACATTAACAGTTCTTATTCCTGGCGTAAGCATGATATGCGAGTGGGTATTGTTGTCACGCACATTGCAAAACCATTCAAAAACGTCATTTAAATCTTGATACATACATAATTCTCTTTCCATTTGCTCCATTTTCCCATTGCTGCTGAATATCCTCCTTATCAGTTATGATGTTTACTTGATCACTCACTGCTCCCACTCCTCATACTACCATCACTCACTGCTCCCACTCTTCATACTACCATCACTCACTGCTAATACTCCTCATACCATCATTTACTGCTCCCACTCCTCATACTACCATCACTCACTGCACCCACTCCTCATACTACCATCACTCACTGCTCCCACTCTTCATACTACCATCACTCACTGCTAATACTCCTCATACCATCATTTACTGCTCCCACTCCTCATACTACCATCACTCACTGCACCCACTCCTCATACTACCATCACTCACTGCTCCCACTCCTCATACTACCATCATTCACTGCTCCCACTCCTCATACTACCATCACTCACTGCTCCCACTCCTCATACTACCATCACTCACTGCTCCCACTCCTCATACTACCATCACTCACTGCTAATACTCCTCATACCATCATCATTTACTGCTCCCACTCCTCATACTACCATCACTCACTGCTAATACTCCTCATACCATCATTTTCTGCTCCCACTCCTCATACTACCATCACTCACTGCACCCACTCCTCATACTATCATCACTCACTGCTCCCACTCTTCATACTACCATCACTCACTGCTCCCACTCCTCATACTACCATCACTCACTACTCCCACTCCTCATACTACCATCACTCACTGCTCCCACTCCTCATACTACCATCACTCACTGCTCCCACTCCTTATACTACCATCACTCACTGCTCCTACTCCTTATATTATTATCACTCACTGCTAATACTCCTCATACTATCATCATTCACTGCTCCTTGGTTATTCTACTCGATGACATCGGGTGAGGTGGGGAGGGGGGACTTGCTGAACAATTTTATGTAGAAAAGACTTGAATAAAACAATTTTATGTTGAAAAGACTCAAATAAACAATGTTGTAACCAATAAGGAGGTTATTCAGCAGCAGTGGGAAAATGGAGCAAATGGAAAGAGAATTATGTATGTACCAAGATTTAAATGACGTTTTTGAATGGTTTTGCAATGTGCATGACAACATTACCCAATCGCATATCACGCTTATGCCAAGAATAAGAACTGTTAATGTATATTCAGTTGAAATAAGTCTATTATTATAACAAGAAGAACCTTTTAATAATTAATGTTACTTTTAAATGAAGATATTAAATGCTTTGAAGCATGTAAATTTCTTACTACATACATTATATATACTTCTCACAAGAAATTTAGTCCCTCTCTGGAAAGGCCACCTGTCTTATAAGGCCACTTTCCCAGTGCGGAAGGGGTGGCCACATAAGAGGGGGACCATTGTATTACTGTATCAGTGATCTGACATATTTCATGGTCCACTCAGATTCAATGAACTGACGGAATCATGAGTTGCGTTTGATAAATAATAAATGATCAAACAAGATTTTGTTTAATTATAAGATGAAAATGACATTAATTCTGTTACATATATGTAATTTAATTACTTGTGTGTTAGTTTTAATTTTTTTTTTTTTTATTTTAGTTTTGTTTCATTACATTTTATTGTAATAATAATCTTCATTGGATTGGAGTCTCTTTTCGGAAAATTGGCTTGACCCAATTAGATTATAATGGTTACTGCAGCATTATTTTTAGCTCACCCTGGTTCATAGATCTTGCAAACATCGGGTGAATATGATTGGCTATTACCAAGGTCATGATCTGCTTGCGCGATAGCTCTAATTTGTAACAACTTTTATTATTGAATCTTATAATAAGATTCGCTAAGTTCTTTTAAGGCCTACGTGATAAATGGCATTTTTTTTATTGTGCTGTTCAAATTAGTAAATCACGTAGCCCGTCACATGAGCCACCATGTGATCTAAAATCGAGGCTTAAAACAGCCAATTGGTAGTAGATTTATTCAGTTGTATCTTTACACCTTGAGGGTACAAGGTGTTTCTATTGTTGATGTCAGATTGTTTTGAAGTTCATCTATTTTTGGAATTTAATAATTTTTTCTCTAGAAAACTACACAAGTGCTTCATATTTATAAAAGTTCCGGGAGAAAGATATTCAGTGGAAATTTATTCTGGAAATTCTAAACGGAAACATTATAAACTTTGATTCAATCAAGGATCTGTTGCCATCAGTACAACGACCTCATCTGACACCATTGCCTTCTATATTGGAATTTCATCGAGATTTGAACCTAGATTCAATTAGAACTGTTTAGTGATAGGACTTATATTTTTCAATCCTAGGATTAAATTTTGAATTATATTCACAAACCATAAGTCCTATTTCATATTTTTACGTTGTTTTCTAGGGAAATAAATCATTTTTGTTAAATTTACAAAGCTTGTTGGCTTCACTCTTTTCTTTTGTTACTTTTGTACAAGCCTACATGTAACAATTCGGTGTTAAGGCTGTCTGTCTTTTTAAAGTCAATGTAGACTGCACTGCTTCAAAATGACATGATCATTAAATTATAACATCGCTGATGTTATTACCTGGGTGTGATGTAGCACTATGACTTTGAAGTAAATCACCTCCTCGATAACTTGTGCCCTGGTAACTCACAAACCCACTAATAAACCAGGGTCATGCTTGGTTCTCATTTTTTTTAAACTAGAAAACTGAGTTTGACACTGATGCTTGTTTCATGCAACATTTGTCCATAGATTTTTAAGAAAAGGAATCTTGTTTTGTTGTGAATCAACAACAATGAAAAACAGTGGTGAAATACACAATATTTATGCGTACACAAGATGGTTATTGAATCCTCTTGGAGTAATGTTATTAATGATCTTTCACAGGTTGTCTACCTTCAAAATAATGGTAATTTATACAAAAGAAATGAACAACTTCTTTAGAAATAAGCTCTTTCTTGACAATATTTCACAATGTGATGGCATCCCCTTCTTAATTTATTTTAGGTCCCTTGATAACTTGTGCATTTGCTTATAATGCCATCTATGTTTTTAGCAATGATGAAGAAAATGATGATTATTAGACAACAATCTTGAGGATGACAAGCACACAATTTGATATTATTTTCACAAGTTTACCTCTCTTTCTCTCCGAATGTCACTTTGATGGACATTTGTTGATTCTGACAGCTCATGCTTTAGTTTGTTCATCAATACCATGTAATCATTATTCTTTTGTTCAGCCAAGGCTAGCTCAGACTCAGTCATGGCAAGTCTGAAAATCAGTCACCACATCAATGTAAGCGATAAAAAAGATCCAAAATATGTAGTTATTATATATAAAAGCCACTCTAAAACACAATATGTGGCATAAATTTCTAAATAAAACATGAATCAAACAATGAACCTCATCAAAATAATGAACAATATTAAACAGGAACAAAACAGCTGATTGCTTTGTTATGACCTCATGTTGAGTATGCTGACACTGAGTGCATGCTCTTAGCTTATGTGAGGGAAGCGACACTAAACTGTATCAATTATCTATGGATTTATTTCAAATAAATTTCCTTTCTGTCTTTGTCAAAAATAATGCTCCTTTATTCCCAGCTATTAAACTGGTTTCAAAATAGGTATATACTACTGTGCAATAGAGACTTGGCTCTGTCCAGCTTGTACAAGACTCAACTTTTCTTGGATTTTGCACACTATCAAACATTCAGTTGAAAAAAAATTTAAATGCCTCCACTACTGGAAACATGATATTGATGTACATAACCATATTAGTTTTCTTCACTTCACGAGTGGTAAACTGCATACAAATATATAAAATCTGCATCAAAACAAAGTAAAATGGCAATGATTGATATTTACTACACTCAGTCATTATTAGTCTTCATTTATTTACAGTATAATCAAACTTCCATTGATAGCCATGTACAAATGGGATAGCTCAAGGTCTACAGTATAAAAGATAACATAAGACAATTACCTGGCTGCAAGAGAATTAAAGGCAGATTTTCTTTCCTCAAGAGTTTCTTGCAACTGGCTTATCTTCTGGTTGGTGGACCTTAAAAAGAAATGATGATTTTGTCACTGAGGCTATGTGGGAAACTAATGTACTAATGTTTTACTAATGGCTTGATGAAAAAGATGATAAAATTAAATATAAACGTAATTTGTAATTATAACAGTAGCATGTTGTTTGTAGTATTTTGTGTACTATTTAAAAATATTTGTCAGGTGTACAAATAATTGTAGGTAACACAATTAACACTGATCACAATTTTTGGTTATTCTTCAGTACAAGCCTTAATAAGAACATGCATTTATTTGCAAGAAAAACTTCAGGATACATGGTACTAATTGTATGGAAAAATGGGAACCAGCCTGGAAATGGGTGAACATAAAATAGAGTATATATATGGGTTTGGGTGGCCAAGATTGGTTGATAATGAAAGTTATTTTGAAGGAAAAAGAATCTTTTGAGAGCTTATCCTAGCTGTAAAAAATAGAGACATTGTTTTCTTGATGGAATTTCAGTCCTTTAACAGTCTTGAGTTCGGAACATTCATTACTGAAATTAGCATCTGACTCTTTGGTGCAGAATTGAAAGCACGTTTCAAACACATGTAGGTCCAGAAGATGCTGTGGCTCATATCCTTTTCTTTACAAAGAAGCTGTCATCCAGGTTTCATCTATATTGATAAATATAGGTTTGATCAAGAGCACACAGAAATTTAAAGTTATTGAAATTTTAATGTCATGGTGTTTGCATAGGTTTTCTATGGAAACTCAATTAGTACAGTGAGTCCTTCAAGAACATAAAAGAATTGTGATTTATATGGCATCAAGGTAGAATGTGTAGATCTTTAAAAAAGATTTTCTAATGTGAATCAGACCACAGATTATTAACGATGACCTTCTTTGTCATGGTATGCACAAAGGCCTTAGAGACACAAATATGATATGAACACACGAGGTTGATATAGCGGTGAGAAACCATCTGGATACACATACATACAAGTCAATTTTGTCAAACTTCGTCAAGCAATTTTTTAAAAGAGTTATAAAGTTTTACTCCCTAATATTTCTATTCTGAGCCTCTCATGTGCTTGCTAATACACAATTTTTTATATGCAGTTTCAACAAGGAGGGCAATTTTATGTCATTTTATTTCATCAGACACTATTAGAACATTCAAACAATGATACCAGTGTGTGGTATCCAATACAGCAGACATGCTATCACCCTTATTTATGCTTTGATACACTATAAACTCAATATCATGAATATAAAGCAAGAAAACAATGAAATATTTAAGATTATAGTATTGGGTGTAGTTGTGGTTGTTGTTGTTTTGGGTTAAACACCATTTTTCAGCACATGATAGACCATACATGGTGGCCAGTAAAACTAATGGAGAAGAATCCAGACCCCAATATTGGGTGTAAACTTAACTCAATACTGATGACAAATCACAAATGAAAGATTAAAAAATTTCATAAGGGTCTCAAACAGCAGCTATGGATACTGGCGTGTAAGTTTTGAATGAAAAAAAAAGCAAGGTTAAGATCAATACATAAAAAGGTCTTTAATTTACAAATATGGTAAAAGGTTTAAATTCTGTTGATCACAAAAGAAAAGAAATAAACCAATTATAGCTATTTAATACTAACTGACCTCTTGGATTTTCTCAACAAGTCTTCTTGTGTCTCAATAGTATCCATCAATTCATTTACCTGTTAGAAATAACAATAGTATCCATCAATTCATTTACCTGTTAGGAATTATAATAGTATCCATCAATTAATTTACCTGTTAGAAATAATGATAGTGCCCATCAATTTTCATTTACCTGTTAGAAATTACAATAGTATCCATCAATTCATTTACCTGTTAAAAATTAAAATATCAGCGGTTGTTTACTATATTTATGGTAACTGTCAGATTTTAAAAACATTTCACTACAAGGCATGGTCTGTAATTTTCTAAATATGCACTGGTTTCCTCCTTTTGGTAAACTGTACCTACTGAAAAATTTGAAGTTTAAATTTTACCTAAAGGGATTTGCTTGTAAACTGTACCTACTGAAAGTCTTGAAGTCTAAATCTTACCTGAAGGGCTTTATTTGTAACTTGTACCTACTAAAAGATTTGAAGTTGAAATCTTACCTGAAGGGCTTTGGTCTCCTCCATCTGTTGGATATGCTTGGTTAAAGTGGATGTCTTTTTCCTAAAATCATCAGTAAGCAATGCCCTGTCTTCATTCTGTGAAATGGCTGTGTCTGCAAAGCATTTAGTGAAAAGAGAACTAATATAATATTATTGGTCAATTCTGGTGGGCAGCTGTGTCATTTATATTAGAAAGCAGAATTCAAATGGAAACAAACCTAACAAGAATGCCATAAATGTTACATTTTACAACCACCATGTGATTGCTTCATACACAAGCCAAAAAGTTTGCCAAAAATGCAAACTACAAATGGAACATTGAACTGCATATATATTATAGAAATGACACTCTAATTCACTGTAACCTTGACTTACGACATTTTGAATTCAAAATCAGTAGGATTCTTCCTTGTCTTGAATGCAAGTCATCCAAAAAATGTGGTCAAGGAAAGAAAGTTTTTTTTCAGTCTCGATACTGGTGGCCTTTGGTCTGCTGGCTCAAAAAATTGATAGGTGTCCTTCTTGTTTCCAATGTAAGCCATATAAAAAAGTTTGGTCATGGCTTGAGCATAGGACTTAAGCTATTCTCTGGAAACAGTTTCCTTCTTGGAGTCCCTCTAATCTTCACCTTTGATCTTTTAAACCTAAATATATAGGATTCTTCCTTGTCTCAAATACAAGCAATCATTAAAGTTTAGTTATGACATATAATACAAAACTTCGAGTTTTGTGGAATTAAATTTTCCATTTTTTGACCCTGTTACCATGACCTGTGACCTTATGACTCTAAGAAGGAAAACTGAATATGCACCTTCCTTGTCTCAAATGCAAGCCATCCAAAACATTTTGGGCATGGTAGATAATATACAAGAGGCCCACGTGAACCTGATATCACTCAACTAATATAACAGTTGACCATTTCACTAAGCAGACTTACATAGCAGTGTAAGAACACATTGTATGTAAACTATTCTTCCCAACTTCATATCATACTGAGTTTACCTATTAAGCGCAATTTGTCTTGTTCATAACTGAAGTCATCCATGATCTTATTGATCCAGAGTGAGAACAAGGTCACATCATTAATATGTGTGGATTTCACTCATTTGCCAATCAGATGCAAGATTATTTCAATAATATGTGTGGATCTCGGTCATTACCGGACTATCTAAGGTCTTGATGACATAAATTTATATCTCAAGTTTCTGTTAGAAAATGGGTCAGAAATATGGCTTGCTACGTGGTGACAAGCAGAATCAACCAGAATCAAGATCACTACATTTTACATGGCTCTTACTATGAGAGGTAACTATGATCAAACAAGCATCATTAAATTTGACATTTCTTTCAAGATCCATATAAAGTTTCTCTTAACAGTTAAATAAAAATTAAATACTGTGTAGAGTGCATTTTATGCTGAAATTTGAAACAATCTGTGGGAGCTCTCACACATCACTGCTTTCCAAGTGCACAAATTTGTAAAACTATTGCATGGTTTGCCAACTGGACCCCACCCCCCGGCCCGGCAGCATCCCAAATTTAGTTGAAATGCAAAGATAATTAAGGGAGTTATTGTGAAAAATTAAAGTGGGATGGATGGATGAAAGGAAATATGAAAATTCAACTTGTATACAAAATATTTAACTATAAATAACCCCAACAAGTCTTTATAAAGTTCATAAATCCAATAAATTTGTTTAAAGTGATGATATGGTATAGAAACATATTTACCTATTGCCTTCAATATATCGGCAGGAATGTTATTTCCAGCAAGTTCTACCCTTGTAAGGGTTTTATTGGTCTGTAACATCTCCAGCAAAGCTCTCCCTCCTAATAGTCCAACATTGTTCCACCTCAAATCTGCAGATTACAAAATCATTTTCATAGGTCATATTTTATCCCTATCAAAATTCTCAGACATTCAAGCACCACTCCGGCGGCCTAGTGGTTAGAGTGTCCACCTCAGATGCAGGATTTTGCGGGTTCAAACCCCCAGCCAAGTCATACCAAAGACTTATAAAAATGTGTTACGTATATGTAATTTAATTGCTTGTGTGTAAGTTTTAAATTCTCTTTTATTTTACTTTTATTTTCATTACATGTTACTGTAATAACTTTATTCACTCAATTTGAATTTTTTTCGGAAAATTCAGTTTCTGTTTTGACCTGATAAACACGCAGTCTATTGCTCAGTTATATTTTCAGCTAACCTAGTTTTTGATCTTGGTTCTGATTTTGTAAACATTGAATGAAAATGATTGGTCATTACCAAGGTCATGTTCAGCTCACATGTTAGTCTGTTGTAAACAGTTTTATTTTTAAATTTATTTCCAGTGTGCAAATCTGATTCTTAGACAGGGCTATTCAAGCCTAGTTGCAAACTGGCATTTTTTTTTTTACTGCACTGTTCAAGTTAAGTGACCACATAAGCCATCATGTGATCTAAAATCAAGGGTTAAAACAGACATTTTCTGGTGGATTTGATCAGTCGTAAATATATACCTTTGGGCTGAAGGTATTTGTCTTGTTGTTGCCATTTGAATTGATTTTTTAAAAAAAAAATAATTTATTCACCCTGGAAAATACTTTTTTTCAACGAAATTGTTGGACAAAGGCATTAACTAAATTATTTGGAATTCATAAGTCGGAATTATATTCTTGGTGACTCAACAAGGAACTGTTGACACATTAACACAAACTGGTTATAGAGGACATCATCTCCTTCCATATTGGAATTTCATCGAGATTCGAACTTGGATTCAATTAGAACTTTTAGTGAAAGGACTTATATTTTTGAATTCTAGGATTCATTTTTGGATTATATTCACAAACCGTAAGTCCTATTTCATATTTTTACCTTGTTTCTAGGGAAATAAATTATTTTGTTAAATTTACAAAGCTTGTTGACTTCACTCTTTTCTTTTGTTACTTTTGTACAAGCCTACATGTAACAAATGGTACTAACAGCTGCCTCGCTAGATGCTCAGCAATAAGAAGTTAGTGTTAGGACTGGTCGGCCTGGTGTCAGGATAATGTGACCGGGTGGGCCATCCTGCTACATGTCTGCGGCATGATGCCCCAGTACTAGACATCACTATAAACTGCCACACTGCAGACATAGTAACGATAAGACTGAAAAATTGCTAAAGCTAAGTTAAAAATCCAAATTGCGCACACACACAGACATACACACACACACACAGACATTCAAATTGCAATAATTGTGATATACCAGACTCTTCTATTATGATAATAAGCTTGAAATTGAAAGTAAGCAGTTAATATTATTGTAAACAGAGTATACTAATATTCTTGAGACCATGGGTAATTCCTGACTTCCATTTGTTTCTGATGACACTGCTATGTATATTTGAAGGCACATATTGTACCTGTTTTCATCTAAAATATAGAATTTGAGTCCAGACATTTACCTGCATGGATCTATATATTTCAATTACTGGCATCATTGAAGGGAAGAATGGCTTTATTCACAACAAGATGGATAAACCACTCATTGAATACAAAGACAGCATAACTCATGGTCGTCTAATACACTACAACCACACTAAGATAAGGAGAAAAGAGTGACTCTTCCTTACAGAGTAAAAAGAAAAATGTTGGGTGCTAAACCCATGCTTGTCTGATGGTTGTCTGGGCCACAGCCAATAAACCCACCAGATTAAATTCTTATCTTTGTGATGCTAGATCTTGGAGATAAAAACTTGAGAAGGTTGGCTGGGCATGATGGCCAATGCTCAAAATCTTGTGTTTAAATGTGAAATAACTAATTTCATGAGTGGAAATCCTCATCAGGCATATCTAATTGGCCTGTGATAATTCAGGATATGCCAAGCATAATACCCATTTCAGTCATGATACCTGGGCTTGATGGGTTACATCCTTCTTTCCTTCCTTAAGCGGAAGACATCATGACCCACATTTCTTTACCAAATGCTTTAACTAATGCTTGAGACTGAAGACTGGGTCTTTCATCACTGCCCTCTTAACATGGCAGTGGAGGTAAGAGGATAGATTACCACTTTTTGACTGGCCACATATGGCAACTGATTTTTAGCTATAAAGCCCAGTTGTGTAATTAGGACCACAGAACCATCTGATCTGAATACAAGATAATTCAGGTGCACTCAAAAAGTGTGACACTGCCTCACCCTAAATGCTGAGGCTATCCTGCTAACAGAAAACATGACTTGTTAGTTGCTTCAATGCTTTTCTGAGTCTGCCAGGAATGTGTCCAATCTGGACTGTTATTTTGTGCCAGGAGCACTAATGCAGAAACTTCCAGATCAGAGTACATAAGTCATGTGATTTGCCCCCCCCCCATAAACATTTGAGTAAATAAGCGACAACTACAGAATTGTCATGCATTACCAGGATCACTTTCCCCCACAGCTGATCTCTCCAACAATGAAAGACACTAATTATAGATTTATTTCTAAAATGCTTACATGAATAGCATTCTCGTCTGGGCTTCAGCTGCCACTTACTGTGGTGAAGTGAAGCAAAAAGTGAAACCCCTTGCCAAATGATCTGGCTTCCATACAAACCATAATATCCAGTTCAGTTTTCTCCAGAGGAATTCCTGCCACAAGCCATTGCTTGCATTACCACTCATGCATGAACAGTTTTATTTTAGTCATGATAAAAATATGCTGATCTAGATGACTGGAAAACAGACCAAGAAGAACCATCTGCAAAGGGAACATAAATAGGCAACCTAGAGGAATCAAATTTGCTGCTACATTTAGTAAATCAATAAGTTGTTGAAACACATTGCAAAAATCTACTTCCTGTTTGAGATCAAAACTGAGATCTTCATAACCTGTGCAATTTGCATTGGAGGTAGACACACAAGATTGTAATGGATCAGAAATTCCACACCCAGATGGACAAGGTGTTGAGAGGGGTTAAGAACCAAATTTACTAGAATGACCAGGTGGATGAAAAGTGGGATAAGACTGGTAATTTCCTGCAGCAAAGACTGGGACTGAAGACGGGGGGAAGGCTGGAAGGCTGGCCCAGGAGCTGACTTGCTAGCTAAATGAACAGACTTGTTATACTAGCCCCTGTATGGCACGATATACAATGGCTTGGATAGCCTGTATGCAGCAAGGCCCATCAAAGGACTGATCTCCAATTAGTACCTGGTATGCATTGACCACTGGAAGGCCAGACAGGAAGGTTTACAACTTGGATGAGAGCGTGAAATGATGGCTGGTAAGAAAAATTGGCCAGATCAGTTTCTCATCACATGCACCCTGTCCTACAGGCCCTATGGCCATGCTTGGACATGCACGGAAACTTATGCCAACTGTTCTGCCAATCATCAGAAGAACAATCTCCAGCAAATCCAAAGCAGTATGAGAAGGTCCTAAGGAAAAGAGGTGTAAAAACTACAATGAAAGCAACTATCCTGTTGTTTCCTGAATCAATCTCCTCATGTGCAAATCCAGAAGCATAGTAGAGTGGTGTGCTGTTGAAGCACTTATTACAACAGGTAAAATGTAATTTATTATTTAACTGCCCCTGTACAGCACAGCAATCCCTTTCTACAAGTCATTCACTACAATATGGTTCAGGTCAAGCATGATTCCTGAACAGCACTCCCTTGCTACAAGCCCTTCATTACAACATGGTTCAGCTCAAGCATGATTCCCGTACAGCACTTCCTTGCTATAAGCCCTTCATTACAACATGGTTTAGCTCAAGCATGATTCCTGTACAGCACTCTGTTGTTACAAGCCCTTCATTACAACATGGTTCCTGTCATAGGTCAAGTATGATCCTTATATGCCACTTGCTTACTTCAAACCCTTTATTATAACACTGTTCAGGTTGTGTATGATCTCAACATTGCACTCACTTGCAAAAAACCCTTCATTACATCATGACTCCTGTAATAGTTGAGTATGATGCCTGTACAGCATTCCATCATTATAAGCCATTCATTATAACATGATTCCTGTAGCAGTTGAGCATGATGCCTTTACAGTATTCCATCATTATAAGCCCTTCATTATAACATGACTCCTGTAATAGTTGAGTATGATGCCTGTACAGTACTCCATCATTATAAGCCCTTCATTATAACATGATTCCTGTAATAATTGAGTATGATGCCTTTACAGTACTCCATCATTATAAGCCCTTCATTATAACATGATTCCTGTAATAGGTGAGCATGATGCCTGTACAGTATTCCATCATTATAAGCCCTTCAATATAACATGATTCCTGTAATAGCTGAGTATGATGCCTGTACTGAACTCCATCATTATAAGCCCTTCATTATAACATGATTCCTGTAATAGTTGAGTATGATGCCTGAACAGTACTCCATCATTATAAGCCCTTCATTATAACATGATTCCTGTAATAGCTGAGTTTGATCCATGTACAGCATTCCTTCATTATAAGCCCTTCATTATTTCATAATTTCTTTAACATGTCAAATATCATCACTCATCAAATTTTATTATGTGGTTGCAAAATGATATGTACTTCATTGTAGGGTGTCTCACTATAAAGTATTACACTCTATTATGTCTATATGTTAACCATTGTGTCTATATGTGACCCATTGTGTCTATATGTGACCCATTGTGTTGCTTTTTGCTAAACTCGTAAATTCCAACATTACTGGTTGAGACTGCACACAAAAAGATATCTGGAAAAAACCTGAACCTATGAAAGCCTTTACTAAGTTAACATCTAGGTTGATAACAAATGTACCATATGGAGTCACATATAAGTCGAGTCCAACTGCAAACAACACAGACCCAGGCCTGCCATAGTGTAACACACTAGTAGATCTGGGTCTATGCAGTTTGTAAGGAGTAATGAACAATAAAGACCCTGATCTTCTATCACATTATGTAATGGCAAATCAGTCATTGCTGTTTTCAGTTGGACTGACTTACAGGTCAGTATATATGGTACTGTATGTACATAAATGTGATATACATGAAACATTTTGCACCATGTCTCACCTAAAGCATGAAGGGTATTATTCTGTTTTAGTGCTCTTGCAAGTTCTGCTGCAGCATCATGACTTATTTGATTGTTCCGTAAATCCAGTGCCTGTAGGACATTGTTGTCTGCCAGACCTTCACAAAATCTTGCAAAAGAGTTGTCCAACATGCCCAGTGCATTCCATTCAAGACATATACTGAGAATAAAAAGAGTTCATATTAAACTGCAAACGAGTCATATTTTGAGACAAACAAATGTCTATACTGTTCTGAACATTATTAAAAGAAACCTTATTAAATATGTGTACAGGACACAAGAAACCTTCTTAAGCCTGTGTATTGGGTAAAAGAAACCTTATGCCTGTGTATTGGGTAAAAGAAACCTTCTTATGCATGAATGTGAGACAAAGGAAACCTTCTTTTGCCTGTGTACTAGGTAAAAGAAACCTTATTAAATATGTGTACTGGACAAAAGAAACCTCTTAAACCTCTGTATTCTGCACGAGAAACCTGTGTATGGGACAAAAGAAACCTTCTTAAGCCTGTGTAATGGGTAAAAGAAACCTTCTTATGCCTGTGTATTGGGTAAAAGAAACCTTATTAAATATGTGTGTTGGGTAAAAGAAACCTTATTAAATATGTACATTGAACAAAAGAAACCTCTTCAACTTGTGTATTCTGCATGAGAAACCTTATTAAGCATATGTATTCAACACGAGAAACCTTATTAAGAATGCATATTGGGTAAAAGAAAAACCTATTAAGCAAGTGTATTGGACAGAAGAAATCTTATTAAACATGTGTATTGAGCAAAATAAACCATATTAAGCACATGTATTCAGCAAAAACCTTATTAAGCTCATATATTCAACAAAAGAAACCTTATTAAGCATGTATATTTGTCAAAAGAAACCTTATTAAAGTATGTGTATTTGTCAAAAGAAACGTTCTTAAGCCTGTGTCTTCGGTAAAAGAAACCTTCTTAAGCCATGTATTGGGTAAAAGAAACCTTATTAAATATGCGTATTGTGCAAAGAAACCCTATTAAATAGTGTATTGGACAAAAGAAACCTCTTAAACCTGTGTATTCAACACAAGAAACCTTATTAATCATGTGTACTTGGCAAAAGGAGCCATATTAAGTCTGTGTATTGGGCAAAAAGAAACCTTATTAAGCATGTGTATCAACTGTGATGTTATAAACTGTGATGTTAACTGGTAGGTTTAATTGTTAAAATGAATTAGAAATGCATCAAATTTAGTGGCCTCAGTGATAAAGGCCAACAGAAAGCATGCAATAGAAACAGACCAACCGTTTCTAAACAAGTATGTATTTAGTACTTGAGTACTTAAAATTCTTTGAAATTATTTTTTATTTACTAAACATATAATTGACATAAAAATGATTCTTTTTTTAACTAGTACCTCATTCTGAATCAACAACATCTCAGTTTTCAATGGATGGTCTTTATGCACTGGATGTTTAACTGTAAATAACTGATGTTTCCCATCCCTCCATGGTGATGATACACAGCATGTGCCACAGAGTCATAATCGTGAATTGCAAAGCATGTATCCCCCTTCCCAGGGGCTTCAAGATGGAGTAAACATTTGCATTGGATTATTTGCTTCATTTTGTGGGTTTTACTGGCATTTTGAACACATTATTGGCTTATCATGTGTAGGAAATGAAGTTAAGTGCCTTTCCCTTGGACTAACCAGGGCAGTCAACCAGGACAGCCCCGTTACGGGTACCCATCCTGTGAACCTTGGACTAACCAGGGCAGTCCACCAGGACAGCCCTGCTATGGGTACCCATCCTGTGAACCTTGGACTAAGAGTCCAAAGCTCTACATACTGAGCTATCACAGCTCCTAAGAGGGGATTAAAAGACCCAAGTGATATTTAGAGAAAACAAAGAATCCTGTATGTAGTTCTATATTTAAGTCAGAGGTAAATGCATTTGCTGCCATCTTCAGAATGGGTGGGGCATAAAATATGAATGCTATGAAACTTGTGACATAATGCAATATGTCACCAGCTTTTGGCATTAAATTTTTATAAATATTATACATAATAAAATGTCACTAGTATACAAAAATATTCATAAATATTATACATAGTACAATATGTCTCTAGGTTTTGGCACACAAATATTCAAAAATATTATATATATATTAGATATATAATATTATATGTCACTAGCTTTTGGTATACAAATATTCAAATATAATACATATAATATTAGACATCACCAGCTTTTGGCATACAGTTTTCATAAATATATAATACAAGATGTCACTAACTTTTGACATACAATTTTCATAAATATTAAAGAGAATAAATGTTCATGTAATGTTCTCTCTGTAAAGAATGTATTTTTAAAAACAAAAACATCTGGTCTACAGAGACTGAGTATTAAGAAAAGACAACTCCACTGAAGAAGAATATTTTACTCCATAATTTTTTTTTTACAAAACTGCAAAAAGTCTAAAGGAAACATTTCAACTGAGGTTACATAATAAACTTCCTATATTATATACAACATAGTTGTTTCCCTCTTATAAGGCCACCCATTTTGCAGCAGGAAAGTGGCCTTATAAGAAAGATGGCCCTTCTAGAGTGGAATCACATAGATGTAAGTAACAACTACATATGTAATTTAAAAGGCATAACTAATTTTCAGATATTTAATATTTTCATGTAAAAATCACAGGAATGTTATAACTTTCAGACTCAATATGATAAAACATGTATCAATATTATTAACAATAATTATGAATAATCATCAATTGTGGTGCAAAATCACCTTGTCTGTAGATTCTGGGCACAAACATCTGGCTCTAACTATCCCTCCCTATCAATTCCATTTTCTGACTAAATGCAGTAGAATGCATACCAGTGGTTCCCAACCCCCAGGTTGAGGCTCAAATTAGGGTCATAAGGACATTCTGTAGCATTATCAGGAATTTTTTTTGAGGTGGCAAAACTTATCAGAATGTGGAAACAGGTTTGTGAGGCTCAGAAAAACTATATTGAGGGTCATGGCCAAAAAAACGTTGGGAACCACTGATGTATGCGGACAATGTTTTATTCTAAACCGAAAATGTCTGAAAACATTTTGCACTTTTGTCGCAATTTATTCCTTTATAGGTAATGTATAGTTATTACAAGAGATGCTCACTGTTTACAAAGGAAGCAAGTTTGTCACATGAAATACTATTTTTTTTATTCTTGTACCCTTTCAAGTATATTTCATAATCTATGAATGAGAAGCCAAAAGCTAAGATATTATTTTACTATCTGGCAACCAGGTGTCATGCTGACTAGAGTTAACAATACTGTGCTTCTCAGTGGTTAACATTCATCTTCTTGATAATTAACAGCTGCAATAACATCAGGGAACAATCAGCAGTAAGGATAAACAGATAACATACCTCTTTCAAAAGATTAAAGTTACATTACTGGAATGTTGGAAAAAATGTCCATGTGTTGAATTTAGAAATCAACAAATATTAGTAAGGTTTTTATTTGTAAACACCATTATATGGCCACTTGTGAGGGATAAATTTGAGAGTTTTTGCACTAATACAACAGTCACAGGTCATGTTAGAAAGGTGGCTATCCTTGAGGGGTACTGTTAAATACAAACTTATTGGTGCCATGGGATTCTAGCCCATATAACAGGTGGCTGCTATGGAGGGTCATTCAAGACTGGGCCCACTGTAATCTAATGCAGTTGATTATGAATTAAAACTCTTTAATTGCTAGTAATCACATGAACAATTTTTTTGTCGAGAATGTCAAATTAAAGAACAAATATATAGAATAAATTGCTTACCTTAAAACACATTTGTTATTGCGTAACAGCTTTCCAAGGGACTCTGCACCTGGCCCACGTATATTATTTCCCTAAAATGTGAGTCAATATTTGTATGAATAACTGTTTATTTATTGTTCATATTGTCAGATCATATGGTACATCCAGGTTTTTAATTAAAATTCTAAGTTTCTAGATTAAAAGGATGATGCTCGTAATAATAATATACAAGATATCCACTTTTCATGAATAATTTTTGGATTATTATTAAAACAGATATTGCAAATTTACCAATAAAATGACTGTCTCTGAGGAATAATGAATCGGTTACACAACAGTGTGATTGAAAAAAAACCCAAAACAAACAAAACAAATGCAGGAGTACATACATTATATAGAAAACCTTGTTATCTCAAACATGAATCATTTAATGGCTCTGCATCACTCAAATGTATTGTTTCCATTAGGATTTCAATTATAGGGGTCAAGATGGCCATTCATAGGTGAAAACAAGGTCAGATTCTCTTCTGTGGGACCAGGCATTTAACATCAGAAAATAATACAGCAAATACTGGATGAGGTCAGTATACATAAATGCATTATACTTTCTGTGGGTCATTTAACAACAAAAATACTTATATTCAGACTTATTGGAGTTGAATCAAATGTTTTCTATCTATCTGGTCAACAAGTGTTTTGACACAAAAACACAGCAACCTGTCTTGTACACAACATGTTTGTTATATGGCCCATGCTATTTGTTCAAGTATGGAATTCTGCAACTATGAACTCAAAAACTAATAATCAAAACCACTGATGTGTATAAATAAATAAATAAATAAATATTGTTCTTCATAATCAAAACTGATGGAGGAAACGTGTTACCTCCATGCTGATAAAAAAGCAGGTACAGCCATGCTTCTGGGGTTGGTGAAAAATGAAAAAGAAATGTCAACATCAGAAGCAGTTGTCCTCACTTGAATTGAACAAGACAATGAGCTAGCCAGTAAAGTGTCAGACTTGAATATTACCCGATATCTGGAGTACCCATGAAGGTATTTCCCTATCATGAGGCAAAGGTCTGATGATTGTTCCTGACTTCCAGAGGTACATCACCAAATACAAATTGTCCAACATTATTAGGACTGTGTTCCCATGGATATGTTCTATCTCATTTCCAAGAGGTCTAAGAGAAGAACCTTCTCTTAAAGAATTGATGTGCAACTGACCATCACAGGTTCAGTTGTAAACTGGCATTGTAATATGTCAACCCCTGCAAAGATCTGTAAGAAACATCTTCATCTAACAATGTCTTGCTTTCTCTGATGCATGAACTAAAGTTTCAAAGCATCTGGGAGAAAGGTGCCAAATTATTATGTGTTAATATCTAGACGGACTGAATATTATGAATGGATAAACTCTGACTTCTCCACACTGATTATTCACCATGAACTGCAAATGTTGGACAAAGGTTGTTTATGTTATGACCCAGAAACCATACTAACCAAATTTTTGTTATAGTGTATCATCCAGGAATGCCTGCCTTCTCTGTTGAGAATGTCTTGAATTGGGGAAAGACTTGGTGTAACATCTTTTTGAAGTTACAACTTCAACATCTTGGTTGATGCCTTTTCTCTGATGTATGATATTTTGATCTTTTGATGTGTTTGGGATGAAGATGCCAAGTTGATATGTGTTAAGGGTTCCATACCTATATGGACCAAAATGTTGAGAAGCGACAAGGTCCAACTTCTTTATATTGATTATACACCACGCAAATAGGAAAGTAAGGTTGTTCATGCTGTGAACCAAAGACCAAACTTACCAAATGTTTTTGTGGTTTGTCATGCAGGAATGTTACTGTCGCTTTGGCATTTGTCCATAGATGTTAATGAAAACCCATGGGCATAGACCATATGAATTGGTATGTGAAAGTACATGTTGCATATGTCAAGACTTGCCATGTACTTGTCGCAGCTCTATCAAAGGTCTCAAATGCCACTGGACTTCATAACCAGAAATGGAGTAGAGGCAGTTTATGTACCCTCTACACTGCCATTTACAAGCAGAAAAACTAGATAATCTCACTTAAAAATATCCCCCTGCATGGGAACGCTTGGGAGTTGGGACAATGAAAGTGGAGGGGTTTGGATAACAAAATCCTGACACCCTCTAACAAAATCCTATAGATTTCCTCCATCGTTGCCATGAACTAAATTCCATACATTCCACTGTCAGATTGGCATGTTCCAGCATTTCCATTTCATTGCCTTCATCAACAGAAAAAAGATGAAGCATCATCAGCATGCATCAACTGAAAATGTATACATCTCATTCAATGTGGCTGGACAGATTGGTCAACAATATGAATGGCATACCAATGTTGGTATAAGGCTTGTGGTCCAGCCCACTGATGCAATATGGTCCTTAAGGCCAGCTAGATATGTGATTTATCTGGATGGATGGCTATCCAGTCAGAGCTAACAAATTTCTGGCCAAAGTAATCATACATAGCTTGTTTGCATAGCTGAATAAGTTGGTCAGCAGTTGGAACAGCATACCAAAGATGATATACGCTTTGCAGTCTAGTAGGCCAGTGCGCCATGGTCAGAATGGACTATCCATCTGATAGCAAATTTTAAGCAAATTACATTTCTCTGAGAATACATACACAATCACATTATATTAGGAATATTTGACTGCTATCTTGTGAATCCTGCCCGACTAAAAGATGAAACATGTCTTTTTTCTATCTCATATAGATGAAGGGCAATAACTCTTACCCTTTATCTCCCATAGCCATCACCAGGTGTCGCTAGGTTTTACTGGTACGAGACATTCTATCTATTACTGGTACCAGCCACTCCAAAGGCCTGGCTAGATGGACAAATTTCTCACTGTAATCTCTGGCATAGTAATGGTAAGTTGCAGATGGTGTGGCTAGATGGACAGATCTGTCATTAAGATTATTGTACATCCTGGCTGGCTGGACTGTTTCAACAAAAAGGACCCCATACCGAGACAGCTGGATGGCTGGTGACAACTGGGCTGTTTCAACAAAAAGGACCCCATACCGAGACAGCTGGATGGCTGGTGACAACTGGGCTGTTTCAACAAAAAGGACCCCATACTGAGACAGCTGGATGGCTGGTGACAACTGGACTGCCAGTAATTGTGCGGCAGTATTATCAATTGGATCCAATACAAATACAAACCCAGTGTGCCCTGACTCACAGGCCCAAAGGCCATGCTTGGACATGTGGGAAAAAGAGGTATAATTTGTCCTGATGTTAAGAGTTGCATCATCATCTCCTGGATCAGATGATGCATCTGTTCAAAGGTGGAGGGTTGTACCCTTTCCACATCATCCTCCTCCCCTGCCACTGATGTGACTGGTCAACAGTTGCAAACAATGAACCTTGGTGGGGGGGACTCCAGTGTCCCCCATAAGACTTACAATGGAGGTTGGCTTGGAATGTACAATGAAGACGTCAATGCTTTCTTTCCTTGACTTATCCCGTCATTCCTTCCCTTTAGCTGCCTTCTGGACTACTAAAGTCCAGACTTCCTCTGAACAAATATTACAAAGGCTGCATGACATTTTGTCCATACACAAGTTGTGGTTGTCCTCCCTTGCTTTGAACTTTTGCACTTTATGCACTTGGATGATATTCCTATTGAAACTACACAAGAAAAAAAAAAAAAAAAAGCATAAATTAGTAATGCAGTATATTACTAACTCACTAAATCACTCTTGCCATGAATGGAAATGTGAAAATAGTGTTGTGTTTAGATGCCTTATAGTTTATGCTTTGAACTTATGCATTTATGCCGTTAGTTAACATTTCTATCAAAATAATACCCAATAAGACAACCAAGCATAAATTAACAATGCAGCACATTATAACCTCGCCAATACTATATCCATTACTAATGGAATAAGCAAAAATAGTCAAAGTCACACTAACTCATAATGGCAACACGAAAAAGTCAGCAATAGCATGGCACAATGTGGTGTTAAATAGACAAAGTCCATAATGGTGATAAACCACTCAAATTTGGCAGAAATTGCAAAAAATAATTTATACAACTGCAGCAGAATAACTAGTGCACACAATAAATCCAAAAGGAACATTCATGGTCCAATTTGAACACAAAAAAAGCTTGGATTGTTGTAGGTAAACTGTTAATGTTATCAGTACAGCAGCAAAGTTGAAACTAGTGACATCTGGAGGTGGCAAGGGGAGGTAATGGGCAAGAGTTATTGCCCTTGGTATACATGAGATAGAGAAAGACAGTTTTCATCTTTTACTTGTGCTGGATTCATGAGGTAGCAGGCCAATATTCCAAACTGAATGTGATTGGGGAACGTATTTAAGGAGAAACCACATGTTTTGATGCTGTTTCTCCATCAGTATTATGGGTGGAGAAGGCATCTCAAAATCCACCATGAGAAACATCAACGTATCGTACATGAGATGCAGTTAAATGTGCACATTTTTGAAGCCCTTGAGCAGCATTTTCAAAATGCTGGACCAAGTATTTTCATAGATGTGTGTGTGCCCAAATATTTCTCCAATGAAACTAAATGTTACTGATCACACTCACATCAGACAATAACAAATGGTATGATAATTGCAAAAATATTAATAAATTCACCAGATTTTACAAAAATGTTGCAGGTACCATATAAAACGTTTTGACTTACTGGAAGAAGAAATGTAGATGATTAAATTTAAGTTATAAACTTTTTAGAATTTAACTGGCATGTCTGGAGGACATCTTAGTATATGGCAGTAAAAACAAAAAGTTGGGTATAATGGTGGCCACCTATCAGGTAGTAAGGGGAGTTAACCTGTAAGAGTTGCTTCCCTTTGTCTACAGACGTAAAGACATTTTTATTCTTTCCGGAAGGGGTGGATTTGGAGATAGCAGAAAGCTATCCTACTATAAAGTGATCAGGTAATGCATTTGATGGAGAAATACATTTTTTTCCATTTGTATTATGTTTTGTATCACTTACTGATAGAAGAGGTAACAAAAATATCATATACTAATAAAGAAGTCAGGTATATACAATATATAATTAATTTAGCCATGCAATATTTTGTAATGGATAGAGAACAAAATACAACTTGACTAGCAGTTTTACTGATTACTTTCAAAATAAAATATAACACATATAAGACAAAAGCAGATATTTATGCAGTTTATAATGCAGCAGGTAAGCAAGCAGCAAATGGTTATTTTAGTGTGCAGCAATCCTTGTTCAATCACATTTCAATCATCAAGTAAATTCCTTAAGAATGAGAATATATCATGGAGCACCTGTAGCAGGAATGAAACAAAGCTCACATCACTAAACTTTATTTAAGGCACAATTTAACACTCAATATGAATTTATCTTAAAATTATAAATATTGAAGAAAATCAGAGCAATAATAATAAAACATAGTGACTACATATTATGACACACACACACTGTAATGTTGAACCGAGCTATGTCCAATTGATTACAAACTGAAAACAGCAAAAGAACCTAACTTTAATACAAAACTAGTCAACACATATTTGTGGTAGCACATAATGAAGTGGTACAACAATGAACCTTGCATCAAAGATGAATCAATCAGGGGTTGTTAGTTCAAGCTCAAATTCATCTGTCACATCCCTGGTACAGCTTAAATTCCACACAGAACTCTTATTTAATGATTTCATTAATATATCTCACCTAACTATCTCTCTTTTATGTATGTATTATACAAAAAATATAATGTCTGCCTAGATCAGCTGATCATGCATTGCTTGCCTGAATAAAAATAGAAGAGTAAATTTTATTGGTTGTACAGTAAAAACTGTTATGAGTGACCTCTGCTACGAGCAACCACCTGTCATTTCTGACCACAACTGTAATGCACAGATCGATTTTATTATATAAACGTTCTGTCATGAGTGACCACCTGCTGAACGCGAGGTAGTGGTCGTGTATATTGTTTGTCTTTAGAGTTAATCTGTATTGCCTGGAGATGAACAAGGTCTTTGTCTATTGGACCAGCAAGTGAGTATCCTTTGCAGGATTCGACT
Source organism: Megalonaias nervosa (assembly GCA_016617855.1). NCBI lineage: Eukaryota > Metazoa > Mollusca > Bivalvia > Unionida > Unionidae > Megalonaias > Megalonaias nervosa. The sequence goes on along the minus strand of JAECUM010000483.1, from coordinate 113,302 downwards.
GATAGTTGTAAAGTCTTGTGATGTTTGTTTTTTTTTGGTTTTTCCCCATGATGTTACATTGGTTACATCCCAGTCACCAAGCTGTTGTCTATTCAAGTTGGTGTGACCGGGCTACACACTTTGTTTACAGAGTTAACACTGTATGTCTTCTTTGAATTAAGTCAATGACTTTTGTCTCTGAATAAATGATTATGTTCTGGATGAGATAATGGTTTCCTTATATTTCATTAATTGTTAGATATGCAATGCACATGTAAAGATTCCTATTTTCCCAAAGCTAGTCAAAACCGTCTTTAATATCGATATTACAACTGAGTACTAATAATGTTAACACCTAGTACCTTAATAACAATGGAAGATCCTCCAACTAAAAAGAGACCAATTTTAATGCTGGAGAAAATAATTATTATAACTGAAACTAGTGAAAAGAGCAGACCACTCGCAAAATAGCGGTTTAAACATTGGTAAAACAAATTTGTACTGTTATAAAGGAAAAGGAGTAAATCAGAAATGATTTAATATGCTAATACATGTATATGTGATCTGCAAATGTTAATGTGATTTCAAATTTAATGTTAGAAGTATATCTTTATTGTTATATAATTTTTTTCTTCTTCTGATGAATGCATACCATATTTTAGCAAGAACTATTAATAAAGAATAGAATATATGTACAGTGATTATGGTTATTTTACTTTAAATTGTTCTGAAACTGGACCTTGGAAACTGGTCATTTTGTACAAACCTATTATGTAAGACCACCTGTCTTGAGAGACCATTTTTTGTTAGCAGAAGGGGCAGTCTCTCATAACAGGTTTTACTGTAGTGTGAAACTCTTACCAATGACAATTTGTTTAGCTTTGCCAGTTCAAGCATGTGTGTATGCAAATATAATCATAGCACTGCTGCTTGGATAAATGAAGTCCAGACCCACTTATCTATGTTTAATCAAGCGATGACACTCAGTGATTATTATCACATGTGTAATTACTGGACACAGGTGACACCTGGCATAATTATTCTCAGCTACAGTGGACTAAAACACAATTTAGATCCCACTATTACTGACCTTGTATCAAAGAAAACACACTCCTCATAAACTACTCAAAGCTAAAATCTTTTGTCAGGTTGGATGCCAGCTTAGACAGCCTGAAGCTAAAATCTATTCATCCTTGCCCTCATAGGCACCATCTTTTTATTACCTTGTCATTGAAATGTGAAACTATCAATGTCAATACTGAAAGGTGATACAGACGTCTCCCCCTCTGATCATACAGTCAAAACAAAGAATTCCGATTGATTTTTCAGGCTCAAGTTTGTTTAAATGTAGTTGATTGTACTTTGCTTACCTTTAAGTCCAGCTTTCTACAATAAACATTTCTTGAGAATCCATGACACAATCCCTTGATTGCTAAAACGAGAATCAATATCAACAATAAGTGAAAACTTCTAAAATAAAGACAAGTCAGTAACATTGTTAAATTTTCAAGTAAAACTTGTAGGATAAAGAAATAAGTAACTTCTTTGTTATCATATTAATTTAAATGGCTGGTATCAGGTCAAAATAAATGTGGTTATCATATTAATTTAAATGGCTGGTGTCAGATCAAAATCAACTTGTTTATGATAATAACTGAAATGGCTGTATGCTTTCTAACAGAACTTTCAGCACTTCACTGGACTAAATAATGCTGAGAAAACTGGACCCACATGCCTTTCCCATGGACAAACCAAGACAACTGACAAGGGACTGGCCTGGAAGGGCATAAATACCTTGACCCTTGGATTATAAGTCACCCAACAGAGCTAACACAGCTCCCTAATTTCCGTGGTTATGGATGATTTATTAGACCTGTTCATAAAGCATGCGTACTTTTACTACCATTAATATTTAGGTCATACCATCTTCGCTCAACATGCAGTCAGCAAACTTCACTTCTAGAAATGATCTGTCTGTTGCCAGTATTTTTCTAGAACAGCACAAGTCTTACTGGTCAAACTGCATGTGGACAAATCCAGAACATTCTTGTCTTTCTTTGTGGAGTGCTCAAGACTGTTAATATATGGAAAGGAAAATGAAATATAAACTTCCAGGATCAGTGCATTCATCAATACAAATACTATGTTTTTGTTTAAAACTCTGACAGGACACATTGTTATCATTGGATAAATTTGTTTGTTTTCTTCACATTTACAGATGTTTCAATATTTTTGAAAAAAATTCTGTATTTATTTGGACACAAATATGAACAATTTTTATGAAATATCAATATAATTGCAAAACTTTAACATACAAAAACATACAACAAAAAATTTTTGATCATATCAATATTTGAAAGAAATGGTCTTTTTCCAAATCTAATACACAACTAGAGGAATAACAAAAAAGAAAGACAAAAACAAGGTAAGAATGGAAGGAAAGAGTCATACAGATCATAATGACAAAGAAATTAAGTCCAAATATGTTTTGAAAAGATGTGAAAAATTGCTACTGTTCAGAAATTTAGGTAATTATAGTAAAAATTACTAAAAGCAGTATTTAATGCAAAAATGTAACATGACTATACATAATCAATAAACTTCTATTTTTCTCTAAAAACATGGGGGTGCAGGGGGTGGGGGTGGGTGAAGGCGAGTGGTCTAAAGTGCTCGCATTTAATGACCACTGCCATCTCACCTCTGTCTGCATGGGTCCTAGTCTCTGGCTCTGCCAATGTGGGTATGTGAGAAAGCCACCAATAGCTTCATGTGGGTCCATGGTTCTTACCAGGGTTTTCCTGGTTTCTTCCTCCACCTGTTATGCTGGCTGCCATGTATAGCCTATCTTATGCTGAGAAATGACATTAAAGCGAAAACAACAACTAACACAGGTAGTGTATCCATATAATTGGATACATATTTTCTCTATCTTGTCTATACTTAAGAAATCTATAAATTCTCTAATGGAGATAACCGTTTTTTATATTTACACAGTTATAAAATTTGCACAAGGAAATATAAAACTTGTTGCTTATGATTTCTTTTTGTCAGGATTCAAAAACATATTAAAACATGTTGATTTCTTAGTGTTAAATGTGTACAAATTTCGCCAAATATCTTGAACTGCTCTACATGGTGGTTAAGTTGGTCAATTTAGTAATAAAGCTCTAACTGTAAATTTCTACATGAGCTGGACCTTGGTCTTCTTAAGCCTAAAATATGTTCATAAAATACCAGTACATTAGTTTCATGATCTCTTTGTGTCATAACATTGAAATGCTAAATATTTTATGAATTACCTGATTAATCAAATGTCGGTAATATGTCATTAGTCTTTCTGATGACAGGTAAGGAAGGATGGTATACCATCAACTGTATTTTACTGAACATACCTCTTTAGTTGGTTGATGACAGTATCTTGAGTTTCTATGTGATTTTCTCTGCAGAGGCGAACATATGTGTGTCTGAAATCTTCCATTTTCTATAAATAAAAGCAAGAAATGTATGAATTAATACAATGACTTGTATGCATTGCTACTGCCTTACCTCTATTTCACAATACAGTAACACTTTTGTGTATTGATTTCAGTATATTAAAGAAGGCCTGGGCCTCATGATATAGTAACACTTTTGTGGGTTTCATAATGCAGTAACACTTTTGTGTACTGATTTCAGTACATTAAACAATACCCAGGCCTGCATACTGAGCACATAATCAAAGAATTGGTGTCAAATGTGACCCTGACCTTAACATCAATAGGGGAAGTGAGTATACTTTTGGATTTGGTTTGCCTTTGTGGAGTTTAATGACATTTTTCAGTATATGATAGGTAAATATTGTACATGTATAATTATCTTAGCTTCCTAAAGATTCATCCAATGAATGAACAAAACCCTCATCGGGTTTAGGAAATATAAGCAAATGAAAAGACTTTAACCAAGATCCTAATGCAAATTTCCTCTGATTGTAATCTTGACTCCAAGATCCAAAGGATAAGTGCATATGTTGCCGAGATAACAAGCTTCTTAAAATTCTTTATGAAATATAAGCAAGTGAAATAAACTTTAACAAAACCTTAATTCAAATTTTCTCCAACTATGACCTTGACCCCAAGGTACAATGGTCAAGAATGCATGTCATGAAAAGTTTTAGCTCATAATGATTCATCCCACAAATGAAGAAAATCCATCACGAGGCTTAGGAAATGCAGTGAAACCTCTCAATACCAAAATCCTATGAGATCAAGTAAAGTTTTGGTTTCTAGGGTTTTTTAGACTACTGAGGTTCTCTAATTTCACCAAAAATAAGATGCAATCAGTTATGTCCCCTCAGTAATTACATAATGTGTAAATTGATTAGTGCCTAATTTACATTTTATTAATATTATCAGGCAGCCACTGTAGCCCAGTGACTAGCATGCCAGGATCATGACTGGAAATGTACAGGGTTGAATCGTATTATTGGACCAGTCTGGGCAGGCTACCATGTGCATCCTTGGTCATGGCACTTTACTACAGTTGCCTCAGAACAAAATAACTTACTTTGTTTCTGTGCTGTAAAATACCACATGAAACCCATATTATCTTGTTTTTCTGTGAAATTTATACTGTAAGTGTTTACACTAATTTTGCTTCAATACATGTATTTATATAATATAAAATATATGTATTTATATAATATAAAATTTATGTATTTATATAATATAAAATATATGTATTTATATAATATAAAATATATGTATTTATATAATATAAAATATATGTATTTATATAATATAAAATATATGTATTTATATAATATAAAATATATGTATTTATATAATATAAAATATATGTATTTATATAATATAAAATATATGTATTTATATAATATAAAATATATGTATTTATATAATATAAAATATATGTATTTATATAATATAAAATATATGTATTTATATAATATAAAATATATGTATTTATATTATATAAAATTTACACAATTGAATAAAAAATCTTACTAGCCAGTGAAAAAGAGATTATTATTAGTATTATTGCAAAACTTCAGCAGGTCTTTGTAAAAGATGAGGGCATGCTACTTGTTTTAAAACCAGTTGACTGATGATTATTTAGGTATACATCATCAGAAATTTATAGTAAATTCCTGTATAGCATTTCTCTTTATTAAAAGTATTTTCATCTGCAAAATTTTAATAATTCACTCATATTTTACCAACCAGTCTAATAAATAAAATTATACCATCAAATTAATCTCAACTTAATGTGTTACTCATTAGATTTTGATATGATATTTTTCTTTGAATAAATTAAAAATCATTTATTATAATGTGTACTAGTCTTTTTGGGTGTTTTTCTGTTATAATGCAATATATGCATCATGTATTCTAAATTGATTGTGTGGGTTGGGGGTCTGTAAGGGAAATAACGGTTTCATAACCCCAAACCTGTGATTCTAAAAAGTCCTTATCACTGACCACTTGTCTTGCATTTTTTACAAACCACACCCAACACCACATCATGTAGAATAAAGAAATATACACTGGCCTTCTCTATGATTCAATGAACTGCTTAACTAAAAATAATACTGCATCATAATGAAAGCAAGCTATAACCACTTGAAAATCACCTGTAGTTTTGTTTTAATTTCTAATGTTAGAATAATAAACATTTACTTCTTATAGCAATGTCTGCAAATTGCAAATTGTAGGGCTCAAAATTCATACCAATCAACAAATCCATGACCAGTTAATTTTCAGATGGCTCATTGCAACCTCCATCCTCACAAATCCACTGAATCAGTGATTTCCTACTGGTCACTATCAAAGTAATTTTTTAACTGCATATGTCATATTGCGCATATGCTAAAAGCTGATTTTGGAATGTGCACTGAGCTTAAGATAGTGCCGAGTGAACATGCAGAGTCTGGAAGAGGACTGGTGCAGTGAAAAAAAGGCAGGCATAAATCTTGCAAATGACAATGGGCATGGCAAAAGATCATTAAGTACTAATTCTTATGCAAATAAATCCATGTAAGAAAGCTGTGTGTTTTTATAATCTTCATAATATCACATAACTTAACATGATAAACAAAGGTGATTAATTATAGAATTATTCATACGAGATAATGATTTAAATTTGAGAAAATGATACCAACTGCTGTACTGCTCAGCCTGACAAATACATCAACAAGGAATGACACATCCTGAAATATGGAAAGATTATCTCCCTGGAAACGCATACTAAATTGCAATCCAGTCAAAGCAAATTTACTATCAACAGTTTCAAAGGTTCCTTTCAAAAACTTTGCTGTGCATTCTAAATATGCATGTAGCGTTAAAACTAAACTATTACTTATGAATGTCATGCATTCAGTTTAAATGCACTCCTAGATTTCTTACGAATTGTCATATGGGCATGTTCATTTTAACATAATGTACCATTGTCTTTTCTTTATAAAAGTGCACCATATCTGATAATCTGATATAGTTAAAGATTCAGTCTTCTCTTGAGCACTCTGCATGTTTTCAGTAGGCAAGAAACAATAATGGTACTGCTTTAGTGTAGTGTTATTTTGTTACAATTCTGAATAAAAATAAATTATAATACTTACAGTTAACATCATTATTTATGATAATATGATCAGTACAAAATCTAGAGGTCTCAACAGTATGATAATAGTGAAATGAGTTGACTAAGTAATCACCAAAAAAGTACCTTTATTATTAAGTAGGTAAATTATAGTGTAGCATAATAACTTTCTTTATTCTGATGTCACTGATATTGTGCATGACACTATGAACATGTGCAGAAATACAACCTTAGCAAAGTACACTGTATTACATTGAATGGTATGTATCTTGTTTTTTTATTTAAAATTATTGTCAATGTTTGTAGGTAATAAATAATTTTTACTTATTACAAACTATTCAACTGTTTTGGAACTATCAACACCGAATTGCCTTGCTGAAAGAGTAGAGACTGAAGTCAATCTAATGAATTTTAAAAATCATTGGCTTTTTTCCAACACTTAACTCTGTTCCAATTTCACAGCAAAGTTCTGGTTCATGAAAAAACATTAAAGGAATATATTATTAAAGAATAAAAAGTGACATATGTCTTACTTTTCTCTAAAATTTCCCACCATGTGTTATGTTGGAGTGTTATGCTGAAGTGAAAGTACTGAGCACAATGCCTCTTGAAAATTAAGAATTCATTAGAGCCATGTGGCAGCAGTATACAGTAATCTCCTATATTGGGCTTAGCTAAGCTAAGCAAACTTACATCAAACCCTACCTGCATTAAATTGATTGAAATATGATTTATTTTTTCAGACTTAACAATTAAACATATTTCATCTCTTTAACGAAAAATCACTTGGGTTCGAGTCTAGGATTCGGCGAATGTGGATATGTGAGAAAGCTTGCCAGTAGCTTCTCGTGGGTCGGTGGTTCTTTCCGGGGATTTCCCGGTTTCTTCCTCCACCAATAATACTGGCCGCCATGTATAGCCTATCGTTTGCTGAAAAATGGCATTAAGACCCACAAGAACAACAACAACAAAAATCACTGGTGCCAAAAACTTAATCTATTATAGTTATTTCTCATATTGTTTGCTCAAATGATTAAAAATCTCAAAGCCAACATTTTCCTTGACATTTGGGGTCAAATAAACACAAAATAAAGAACCTATTCAATGAAACCGCTGATGATAATTCAACTGCATTCAAATAAGTAGACCTCGATGTATACCCATCATGTGACTAAGCAATGCTTCATCACAAAGCAGACTGTGTTAAACATTGGCTAATCATGTCATATAATGGCTTATTACAGTTAAAAACTACATTTAAAATTTTCTGTCGAAGATACATATTTAATTTATAAATTTCAGGCAGGCAGGGTTCAATGCAAGGTCACTTAATTATGGAAGCCCCTGTGTAAAGCGGTTACCATTTGCAGTTACCATTCCACCATAAAATAAATGACCAAAATATCAGGTGGGTAGAATCATCAGAACAGACCAGAATGTAGGTCATCCCTGGAACAGACTTGGAATTACACGTGCAAGATGTTTGTATTCAGTGCAGTGACACCCTGCTATAGCATGATGGTCAGGGTCCAAAAAGTGTCATTGTGCTACGTACTGTACTGTACAATATCCAACCAAGTCAGTTAACTGAGGAAAATATTGCATGTGCATCCTCTTAGGTACAAGACTCCATACAGGTGGGTGTCAGGTGAAAAATTACAGACATCATTGATTCAGTTATCAACTTGATGCATACTAAATAAGAAATCTTAAAAGTTATTATATATTAAATATTTATTTCTTGGATCAAGAATTGGTATGCATACATACATATATGCATAAAAGTTCCATATAAGAAAATTTGGCAATATAAGTGTACTAACCAGCCAATCTTATGGTATCCATAGCTGGAATTATATTGAAAATATGCATGAAGAAGCAGAATTTTGAATTTTTTCCTAGGTTCCATTTGAATCCAAATACTTACAGTTTCTTCTAACTTTGGAAGCACTATATTTCTGAAACAGTCACATTTGCTGGACATGTCCAATGGTTCAGATTTTTACAGACAATAAAATGCATATATCAAACACTGAGAGTTTCTAAAAAGAAACTGTTACTTAGGCTCGAAAAATACTTTTAACTGAAAATTCATACATCAGATCAAAGGTATTGATGGTAATGTACTTGAGATAAACACTTGAACAGGTGTGTTTAACTGCCTGGACCCAGACTGGGACAAAAATATTCAAATTTTTTTATGATCTCCATAAAAACAGTTCAGTCATTCTCTAAAAGACAGAGGTAAAAATTGTTATCTATATTTAATTTGTTTGTTTGTTATTTTTTTTAAAAATTCCACTACATGCTATCATAAAGTAACTTTATTTACTGGATTTGACATTGTGCAGAATTTCAGTTCAGCTCTGTTTGACCCGACTGTTTTTTTTTTTATTTCATTGATAAACAACTAATAATAGAAACATTGTATCTAGTTTCTGACCTTGTTTCAGAGTCAGCAACAGTTTTGGTAAAACAACTTTTTTAAAATTTATATTTTATCTTTCTCATAGTAAGAATTGTTAAGTTGAATCAAGGTCATACCTGGCTTATGTGACGGGTGGCATGTATTTATTGTTACAAACTTCTATTTTTTCCAGAACAATGAACTTTTGACCCTCATCTGGGAATCTGTTTTGCATCTTAAATTGGTGTATAACTGTTGTCTTGATAGAGGTTTTGTTCAGTCGGGTTCCAAACAATTGACACATTAAGTTGTTCTTATGTTGTGACCAGTCTGAGTTGAATTTTTATTTTATTGAATTCAAGTGATCCTTTTCCCTGAAAATACAAAAGTGCTCCTACAAAATTCTTGGACAAAGGCATTCACTGGAATTTATACGGAATTCAAAACTGGAATATTTTTTGTGAAGGTTACAACAGATGTCATCGCCTTCCATTTTGGATTTCATCGGGACTCAAACTCATATTCATTCAGGACTTTTTAATACTAGAACTTCTATTTTTTAATTCTTGGATTATTTTTGGATTTGATTCATAAAACTGTAAGTCTTTTTTTCTTAATTTTTCACTTTGTATTCTAGGGAAATAAATTATTTGTTAAATTTTACAAAGCCTGTTGTCTTCACTCTTATCTGTTACTTACTGTAAGAGTCTAGACTCTTAACAGAAAATTGGGCGCTCATCCTTCGGATATATGAATTTTGCTAAAATATTTCAGAAAACTTGTTTTTTGAAATTTAAATTCCCTCAGTTTCAGAATTTTTTAAATCCCAAGTATTACTTCTCATTTTAGAAATCTTTAGAGAAATCAACAGGCTTTTTTTACAATGTCATCAAAAGTGAAGATCTTTCTTTCAGTCCCACTCAGGAACAGTTAGATTTTTTGAAAAAAAGATGAATTGCTTCAGCTTGCCAGAAAATATGATCTTTCTGAGGCAAAAGCTTCTTTAACGAAGCAAGAAATAAAAAACATTTTGGTCCTGTATTTGGTGGAAAAGAATGTTTTGGATAAAAGTGCTTTGGTTTTGATCAGTAAGTCTGTATCAGACTCTGACATAAAAATAAAGGAATTAAAATTAAAACACAAGATGGAATCAGAGTTAAGAAAGCTTGAACTTCAGAAAGAAGAGAAACAAATGCAAATGCAACTGGAAAAGAGGAGAAACAAATGCAATTAGATAAGGAGGAGACAGAAACAAATGCAGTTAAAATTGGAGAAAGAGGCGAGAGAGAAACAAATGCAGTTACAATTGGAGAAAGAGGAGAGAGAGAAACAAATGCAGTTACAGAAAGAAGAGAAACAAATGCAATTAGATAAGGAGAAGAGAGAGAAACAAATGCAGTTACAATTGGAGAAAGAGGAGAGAGTTGTTGTTGTTGTTGTTATAGGGTTTAACGCCATTTTTCAGCACTAGATAGGCTATACATGGCGGCCAGTATTAATGGTGGAGAAAGAACCCTGGAAAACCCCGGGAAGAACCACCGACCCACGAGAAGCTACTGGCAGGCTTTCTCACGTACCCACGTTAGCCGAGCCTGGACTCGAACTCACGCAGACAGAGGTGAGATGGCAGTGATCCGTAACGATCAGCGCTTTAGACCACTCGGCCACTCGGGGCCCCAAAGAGGAGAGAGACAGATGCAAATGCAAAGAGAGAAGGAAGAAAGGGAATATCAATTTAGATTAAGATCATTAGATCTGGCAAGTGAAAAGCACATTCCTACTTTACATACAAATTCAAGTTTGATGTTACTCAGAATATTAGGTTAGTGCCCCCTTTTAGAGAAAAAGAAGTAGACAAATATTTTCCTCAGTTTGAAAAACTTGCTGAAAATTTGAAATGGCCAAGGGAACATTGGACTCTATTATTACAATGTGTATTTACTGGTAAAGCTAGTGATATTTACAATGAATACTGTCACTACAGCAAAGTGCTGACTATGGTCTGGTTAAGGAATGCATCTTAAAGGGTTATGAGTTAGTCTCTGAGGCTTATCAGCAAAAATTCCGGAACTATAAAAAAGAAGCTGAACAAACTCATGCCGAATTTGCAAGACAAAAAGAGCAGCTATTTGATAGGTGGTGCTTAGCCAAGAAAGTTTACCAAGATTATGAAAACCTCAGACAACTTGTATTACTTGAAGAGTTCAAGAACTGTGTCCATAGTGACATTAAGACTTATCTTGATGAGCGTAGGGTCAAAACCTTAGACAATGCTGCTCGTGCTGCTGACGAGTATTCCTTAGCTCATAAAGTTTCTTTTGTAGGCAAGTCTTCCACTCAGCAGTCTTCTGGTAAAAAAGTATTTCAGCCTAATACGAGCCCTTCTAAATTTCAATCTCACAACTATTAGAACTCAAGTTTCTGATAAACTTGATCAGAAATTCTTATCTCTATCTACACATACCTATTGCAAGAAGAAAGGACACGTTATTTCTGATTGCTACAAATTGAAAAATAAGCATCAGAATCAAGACAGATCTATTCCAGATGCTCTTATTTCTAAGAGGTCAAGGTCATGTATTGAAAGCAATACATTTGTTGGGTCTCATAAGCCCCAGTCTGATTTTATTATGGAGAATTTTGAACCATTCATGTCGAAGGGTTCTATATCACTCTTGGGTGATTCAGCCAATCCCATCCCTATTAAAATTTTAAGGGACACAGGAGCTTCTCAGAGTCTTCTATTATCAGGTACGTTGCCTTCTTCTGAGAAGTCTTCTTCTAATGAGAGTGTTCTTATTCAGGGAGTAGAGTGCGGCTTTGTTAATGTTCCTCTCCATTCTGTAAATTTGTCATCAGACTTGACAGGACCTGTGACAGTCGGAAAAGTGTATTCTTTACCCATTGAGGGCATTCATTTATTACTAGACAATGACCTAACTGGAGATAAGGTTGTGGTTAATCCACTTGTATCTGACAAGCCTTGTTTGGATCAGAAAGTTGATCCTATTGAAAAAGAATTCCCTGATTTATACCCAGCTTGTGCAGTTACTAGAGCTATGGCAAAGAAAGCCCTTGAGAATGATGTTGATCAGGAAAGTATTCCTTAGGCAGACACATGTATTGGTCAGGCTTTTGATGAGGTCACTTTCACCCCTTGTTTGGATCAATCAAAGGGTATTGATCACAGTGATCCTCTTTTAACTACTCATTCTCTTTATTCTAATCAGGGTGACAAATGACAATCACTTGTTGTCAAACAGGAAAAAGATCCTGAGATCTCCTGTTAGTTTCAAAGGGCCATTAGTGAAACTGAAGCCATGGAAGTACCTGTCCGTTATTTCATTAAAAATGGGATTCTTATGAGAAAATGGAGACCTCCTGAAGTGCCTGCTGGTGACAAGTGGTCAGTGAACTATCAAATTGTAGTTCCAAAATCGTACAGACAGGAAATTCTTAGTTTGGCCCATGAAACTCCTTTGGCTGGTCATTTAGGGATTAATAAGACATATCACAAGATCTTGAATCACTTCTATTGGCCAAAAATTAAAAGTGATGTTTATAAATACTGCAGATCTTGTCATACTTGTCAAACTGTAGGAAAACCCAATCAACCCAATACCTAAGGCTCATCTGCAACCTATTCCTGCATTTGATGAACCATTTAGCAGAATAATAGTAGACTGTGTTGGTCCTTACCTAAGACCAAGTCAGGTAACCAATACTTGTTGACCATAATGTGTGAGTCAACAAGATTCCCAGAGGCAATTCCTTTGAGGAATATTAAAACTAAAACAATAGTAAAAGCTTTGATAAAGTTGTTTACCCAATTTGGCCTTCCCAAATCTGTCCAGTCTGATCAAAGGTCAAATTTTATGTTTGGAATTTTCCAGATAATTATGCTTGAATTTGGCATCCAGCAATTCAAGTCAAGAGTGAAATTATGGTTTGACAACTACAATGGAGAGAAATTTTGAATGTGGTGATAGAGTTCTGTCTCTCTTGCTCATTCTTCAAACTTTTCTGTATTATGGCCCTTACAAAGTTAAAAAGAAAATGAAAGAGTTAAATTTTAATAATAGTACTCTGATGTAAATAAATTATAGGAGTACCAGTATATTAAGAGAGATAGCCAGGTTAATCATGCAATTAATTTAGTTGTACCTGTCCCACTTAGTGAGGATTTAAGTGAAGGCATGCAATCTGACACTATTGATTTTGGAGTGACAAATCTTCAGAATTCAGAAATTATGAATAATCTGGACCAGAAACTTTCACATTTGCAACAACAAGAAAGGAATGAACTTAAACAGTTATTACTTGAATATGAGCACTTATTTTCAGATGTTCCTATGAGAACAAACAAAATTTACCATGATGTTGAAATTGTAAATTCCAAACCTGTGAAACAACACCCATACAGGATGAACCCTCTCAAACAGGAATACTTGAAAAAAGAAATTCAGTATTTGCTAGAAAATGATTTCATAAAGCCTAGTAAAAGTGACTGGAGTTACCCATGTATACTTGTTCCGAAACCAGATAAAACTTTCTGCATGTGCACTGATTATAGGAAGGTAACAGTTTGACTAAAACAGATTCATTTCCATTACCAAGAATTGATGACTGCATTGATAAAATTGGAAATGCCAAGTATGTCGCCAAATTTGACCTTCTGAAAGGATTTTGGCAAATTCCACTAATGGAAAGAGGAAAGGAAATTTCAGCATTTGTGACTCCAGATGGACTTTATCAATATAAAGTGATGCCATTTGGGATGAAAGGTTTGCCAAGTACTTTTCAACATTTAATGAACATGATTACCTCTGGTCTAGATATTTGCGATGCTTACATCAAAGATGTCATCATCTACAACAACACCTGGAAAGAACATTTAGCAACAATTCAGAAAGTCTTTGACAGATTCACTGATGCAAGTTTGACAATTAATTTATCCAAAAGTGAGTTCTTCCATGCTTGTGTAACATTTCTAGGACATATCGTGGAACGTGGACAAGTTAAACCTATAGACGCTAAGGTCAAGGCTATCTCTGAATTCCCTGTGCCTGTCAGTAAAAAGCAACTGATGCGATTTTTTGGGTATGGCTGGATACTATCAGAAATTCTGTTCCAATTTTTCCATAATTGCTGAACTCCTGACAATTTTATTGAGCAAGAAAACCAAGTTTCATAGCACTGAAAAATGTCAGGAGGCTTTTGATAAGTTAAAGGCCATACTTAAGAGTGCACCAGTTCTTACAGCTCCAAATTTCAGTCCATCATTGAAACTATCTGTTGATGCAAGTGATGTTGGGGTTGGAGCAGTATTGATTCAAGAAGATAGAAATGGTGTTGATCATCCAGTGTGCTATTTTTCTAAGAAATTAAATAAGCACCAAAGAAATTATTCAACAATCGAGAAGGAATGTTTGGCTTTGATATTGGCATTTCAACATTTTGAAGTTTACATTAGTTCAGCGCCTTCTCCAATTATTGTGTTTAGTGATCACAACCCCCTTATTTTCATCAAGAAGAAAAACAAAAATCAGAGATTATTAAGGTGGAGTTTGTTGTTACAGGAATATAATATTGACATCAGGCACATCAAGGGAAAAGACAATTTAATAGCAGATGTGCTTTCACATGTATAGAAATATATTATTTCATGTACATTGTGTATCATTCATAAGATTTCTTACGTTACTTTTTATAAACCTCATGTATAATTGACCTATGTTAAAAAGAAAGCTTTATTATATAAATCTTTCTTTTTCTTTTATGGGGGGAAGTGTTATGTATATTTAATTTATTTGTATGTCTGTTAATTTTTTTTAAAATTCCATTACATGCTATTGTAAAGTAACTTTATTTACTGGATTTGACATTGTCCAGAATTTCAGTTCAGCTCTGTTTGACCCGACTGTTTTTTTTTATTTCATTGATAAACAACTACTAATAAAAACATTGTATCTAGTTTCTGACCTTGTTTCAGAGTCAGTGACAGTTTTGGTAAACAACTTTTCTTTTAAATTTATTTTTTAGCTTTCTCATAGTAAGAATTGTTAAGTTGAATCGAGGTCATACCTGGATTACATGATGGGTGGCATGTATTTATTGTTACAAACTTCTATTTTTTTCCAGAACAATGAACTTTTGACCCTCATCCGGGAATCTGTTTTGCATCTTACATTAGTGTATAACTGTTGTCTTGATAGAGGTTTTGTTCAGTCGGGCTCCAAATAATTGACACATTAAGTTGCTCTTATGTTGTGACCAGTTTGAGTTGAATTTTTATTTTATTGAATTCAAGTGATTCTTTTCCCTGGAAATACATAAGTGCTCCTACAAAATTCTTGCACAAAGACATTCACTGGAATTTATATGGAATTCAAAACCGGAATAATATTTTTTGTGATTCAATAAGAAACTGTTGAAACATCTACACTTTGAAGGTTACAACAGACATCACTGCCTTCCATTTTGGATTTCATCAGGACTCAAACTCAGATTCATTCAGGGCTTTTTAATACTAGGACTTCTATTTTTTAATTCTTGGATTATTTTTGGATTTGATTCATAAAATCTTAACTTCTTTTTTTCTTAAGTTTTCACTTTGTATTCTAGGGAAATAAATTATTTGTTAAATTTTACTAAGCTTCTTGTCTTCACTCTTTTCTGTTACTTATTGTAAGAGCCTAGACTTGTAACAAAATAAATAAAATAATCCCAAAATTAATGGAAAATTTTATTTATAACTATTACTCAGCACTACTGCCAAGGAAAACACCTACTAGGATATTTGATTATAATAACAAAACCCACCACTCCTACAACTTAAATTGTCCAGCAAATGGTCCACACAGTACAGCTAATGGTCCACACAGTACTGCTAATGGTCCACACAGTACAGCTACATGAAACTTTAGCATTAGATTCTGTTGTGTACATGGAAGTGAATGGAGCTGCTGTCTGCATTTCTGACTCCAAATAAAAAGGCTTAATAGTGCAGGGGGAAGGAATGTGGCAATGGCTTCAAATGCTCCTGACAAATTGGGTTCTAAACTTATTTCAACAAGTGAGTATAATGATTCATTATGCAGACACTGGTGGTCTATTGTTATCCTCTATATAGCTGGGTAAATTAAATTATTTACAAATTCAGGTTAGACAAACTTTTTTAGACTTCATCTCTGTTTGGTACTAGGCTGATAATACCCGATGAACAAACATTGTTTACCCTGTAATGACAATAACTGTACACAGGATGCATTGAAGTCAAACATAAACAACACTTAATAACTTTACTGTTGATGATTCAATAATAATCAGATTAACAATTATATGCATCAGCTTTTTAAAAAGCCAATGTCTTTTTCAAAAGTAAGTAAGCAAAAATCAATTTTTTGTCTTCAAAAATAAAACAGATCTTGCCAAATTATTAAATCTAACTATTGTTTATTTTGGCACTTGCAGTATTTCAAGAAATAGGTTAAATTTGTGCAAAATTTCAGGAACCATGCCATATTTGAGCTATATCCAAATTCATGTTAAAATGATGCAGGGTTTCAAAGTATTAATTTTTTTAATTTGTATAATCATAGATCAAAATAATAATAACAATTTCAGACATTAGTCCATAGCTGAAAACCAACAATTTCATATAAGATATGAGAAAAAAAGATGAATAATACATATTTTTGGGGTTATTATTTACATTATTTATTATCCTCATGGGACAAATGTATTCTTCATAATTTTTTACTATTTCATCTGTAAAAGAGTGTCTCCTGTTTTTCCCCAAAATGTCCTTCTTTTTGTTAAATTTCAATGACGTTTCCATGTCTTCAAAAATGTTTAATATTATTTTTGTATAATTCTCCATTAAGTTGTATTTAACATCAACTTTGTTTTTTTACTGACTTTTTATCAACAAGTGTGTATTCAGGTCAATAAAGGTAAAATATATTCTCCTATAATATCAATATTTTATATAACTTTTATAAAAAAATAAGACTATTTATTTATGAAATATCTATGTATCGCAGGTTGGTGTGATTTCTTTAAATGGTCAGTTAATAGATAATGACAACAAGAAGCAAAAAAGTGCCATCTCTTTCATGTGTCTGACAATGTTTTCTCAGTCTGAATAAGAAAAGAATCAGTGTGTGTGTGTGTGTGATTTGGATTTTTAATGTAGCTTTAAAAAAATTTCATATTGCCATGAAGTCTGCAGTGTGGCAATTTATAGTGATGTCTAGCACTGAGGCATCTTGCCACAGACATGTAGCATCACGTCCCACCCAGTCCTATTATCCTGACACCAGGCCAACCAGTCCTAATGCTAATCTCTTAACACTGAAGCCCTAGTGAGGCAACTCTTAGTACCATTTTTATAAGTCTTTGGTATGACTCAGCTGGGGTTTAAACCTGTAACCTCCTGCATCCAAGGCAGTCTCTCTAATCATTAGGCCACTGGAGCTGTCAGTAACAGAACCAAAGGGAGGTCAATAAAGAGTGTACAGTCAATTAAAAATTGAACTGGCTTAAAAGATGAATCAAGCTTTTACCATCCATTCTGGTGATAACCTCCAGAATAATAAAAGGAGTGCAGTCAATTAAAACATGAATTAAGCAATTTAAATGATGAACTAAATTGTTTCTACCATCCGTTCTGGTAATTGTATCCACTGCAAAAATGTATGAGCATTTACTCATTTTAAATTAAATATAAATTGTTCTTTTAAAATTTAACACTAATTTTCATTAACCAAAGTCTATTCAATCCTGATTATTGAATGCTCTGCACCTAACTGTTACCAATAAACTTCCAGACAAAAATTATCTATCGCTTTGGACTTTTACAATGGTGGCCATGTACTAAACTTTGATCAAAATAAGAGCGTGTTGAGTGGAATTGCCACAATCGAGGGTAGTACGAATTTATCAATATGCGTAGCTTTTATTGTGACATCAACCCGGAATGTACTGGATCACACCTTTAGGTTCATTTCGTCCAGAAATGTCTACATACTTTAACATTGATTTTGCCGTACGCACCTCTCGGGGTGTCTAAATAATTACCTTCCGAAGGAATATGGATGTATACGAATCCAAATGAAGTGAATACTTGCCACTTAAAGGTATGCAGAATCAAATTCTAAAAAAAGGACACCTATTACTGAAATAATCGGTGCTGAATGCCTTCATGACCTATGTGACTTGTACTATATCTTATACTACAATGGGTGGGAAAACCGAAAGGAAGCTTGGAAAACATTATTTGAAGCTACTGAGGTTGAGAGAACCTTTCTTTGCACCGGCAAACTGCAACTCCAGTTATATATGCTGTGCGTCTAAATAAAATCGAAGCCATATTCAAAATAATTAAATTACAGTACAGTATTCTTCTTTACTTGTCTTAACACGTTCAATCCTGAAATAGAATTATCCATTCTCTTCGATTTAGATACAATGGTATTAGATATTTCAATCGAACAATTTAGATAAATTTTCTATTTTATAAAGATGTCTAATGATTTTGTAATTAATATACAGGAACAAGGTACACACAATTAGTTTTGGAATCACCACCAATGGAATGAATAGACGTTCACCATTTGTATACAATGAACTATTGTGTAACTCTAATATTGAAGAGCTTACATCGCTTCAATCAATGTCAAATAATTGGATAACAATCCTAATTATCCTTCTTTCCTTTGATGAAACTTAAATAAAATCTAATAACGATATTTTTTATTTAACGAAATTCTACTAAGCAGCTTCGCCAAGGGGTAAGCTAAGTATCACGAATAATCTTCATTGATTCAAGCGGCTTAAAAATTGTAAACAAACACAAACTGCTTTTCTACGTGAGTCATATAGGTGTCATTCAATCTGTAAGGTTTATTTGAAATATGGCTGGTCTGAGTGTTGCAAAAGTTGTTAATCGTATTAGGGATGCAAAAGAAAAAGAAGAATTAGGTAAGTTAAAAACTAAAGATACAGGGCACCCAGATTTTATCTCAGACCAGTATCTAAATACATGAATGGACGGTATCAGGCTGATTCGGACCATGGCTGATTCGGACCAGGATGTAAACATGTGGTGTCATAGCCATATTTTATTAAAGCGCCCATTTGGCCAAAATATTACGGGCTGATTCGACCTAGAATACGCGCTGATTCGGACCAAATGCCAGACTGATTCGGAATATGTGAACTATTATTAAGCTTCGTCCGGAATTTAAATGTGACATTTACATTTGTTTAAAATATGATATTTATCATTATCTCCCAGGTACGTTGAGCATATGCATTTAAGGAAACAATACCCCGATTTTACGTTGGTATCTCCTGAGTCTACCCTCGGATACCATCTTAACGTTAATTATCACTGTTTATTACTTCGTTTGATCATTGTATCCTTAATTTATTTAACTGCAAACACTAATTTTGGGATCATCTGAACATGAACTGGCAAAACCAGTTTGACCAATGCCACTATAATTAACGCAGTTCTGATGTCATTTGCCAGTTTGTTGAATTTAATACCATTCTAGAACACAAAATATAATCCTGACTTGAAATAATTTTGCAACCTTTGGTTACATGGAAGTGTTATATATATATATATATATATATATATATATATATATATATATATATATATATATATATATCCAGAAAATCAATCTGATATGTGCTTTAAATTAAATTTTCAACCATTTCAGAGGTTAAAATGAAAATAATTTGGTTTACTGGTTTGAAAGTTGACTCAAAAGATAAACAATTAAGCAATAACAGGAAATAAAAATTTAATGATAGCAGTGAAGTACATTATACTATTGTTTTATTCATCACATGGGCATACCTACCATATAGCAGGAGTATGCAAAGCATAGGGACCCACAAATTATTTTTGTACACTATAGAATTGACAGGGGGCCATCTGTAAGCTTTGCTTAGGGGTCTGCATATTAGGCCCAAATATCCTCTCTATGCTGCTGATTCATTAATAACTCTGTATAAAATTGGGGGGGGGGTAGGGTAGGAAGGGGTTTTAAAAAACAACCCAACACAGTTTGCAAAAGAAATGAATAAATACATTGGGTCAACTTATATGCATTACTGTTTGATAGTGTTGAAACAGGCCTGATTTTTGAAATGTTCAGTTTATGCTTTCTTTATTGTTACTATTGGAAAGTTATTTTGGTTATAACTAATAACTATCCAATGTAAATTTAAAAGCTGAAAATCATCCTTTTACATTTTCTTACTATGTTTGCAAAAACAGTAATAGCTCCTCAGATGCAGGAGGTCAAAGGTTTGAACCCCAACTAAGTCATACCAAAGACTTATAAAAATGGTACTAGCAGCTGCCTCGCTAGGCACTCAGCATTAAGAGGTTAGTATTAGGACTGGTTGGCCTGGTGTCAGGATAATGTGAATGTGTGGGACATGATGCTAAATGTCTGTGGCATGATGCCTCAGTGCAAGACATTACTATAAACTGCCACACTGCAAACATCATAGTATGACTGAAAAATTGTTAAAGCTACGTTAAAAATCCAAATCACATACACACATGCACACATGCACTCACACATCCATGCACACACAGAGTAATAACTACTAAAATAAATCAGGCACGTGTTTCATTGGTTATAATATTTCATGTGGTCCAAATCAGGTGGCATTTGGCTGAATCAGCCTGTAATTTGGACCTAATTGGGCATGGTCCTAATCAGTCATCATTCAGATGGACACTTCGCATCCCATTGGTTGGTTGGTGTTGGTAGACTGGTGTAGAAATTTGGCATTTTACAGATACAGATGATTGTGTATGCTACAAATCAACCCAAATTCAGCAGCATATCAAGATAATGCAAAATGACATTAATAAACTAAGACAATGTGCAGCTAAATAATGCAATATAATGCAGATGACAAGAAATTAAAAAGAAGACAAAAAAAATCAATAAAATATGTAGGTCATATCCATTGGAAGATTTTTCTTTAGAAAATCTCAATCAAATAAAGATTTAGGTGTCACAGTTACTAGTGATCTGAAATGGAAACTACAGATGAAGTAAATATAGTTATCTGATAACATACAGCAAGCCCCCTATTTACATATATTCGACTTACCCAAGTCTTGCATTTACATGAATTAATATTAACAGCCAAGCAGAAAAATAACCCCCTGAGATATGTATTATTTACATATGTACACAAATGCACAGCAGGATTCTGGAGGCTTTGCTGTCTTAGTTTCACCATTGTTGTAGCAGCATCTCCGCTTGGCACTCTCAGGAACTCTTGTAATCCCTTATGCTTCATTAAGTGTTGAAGATGAGTGCTTCTAATAGTGATTCTAAAAACAAATATGACCCAAATCATGTAAGAAGTGCAAAGGTTGCCAGGCTGATGAAGGAAGCCAATGCCTGCTACATGGTGCTTTACATGGAGAAGCATGAGCGCTGTTCTTTGCAATCCTTGGACAAGTTCATCAGGAAGTGGCAAAATGCTGTCTCAACTCAATCAATTGACTCTCAGCCCTCCATTTGTAGGGGAGAGCTAGCTTTTCAAGAATTTGGCCCAAGGCCCCCTTTTGACAGATATGACCACCATTTTTTTTATGTGTTCGACCAAGATAAAGATTCAGCTCCCCATTGATGGTTGGATTGAAGTTTCTTTGCTTGCCATTATGTATTGTTTGTGTGCATTTCAAATAATGTAACTGAACAAATATGTTTACCAGTTTATTTTTTTGTAACTTATATAAAGTATTAACTGACAAAGGTTTATTTTGGTTCCTTTGGTGTCATAAATGTGAGGCTCTAAGGTATGCAACCATTCACTTGTATAATATTTCCTGTGGGAAAATCATATGATCAAAATACATAACTTCAAACATTAATGTTTTGAACTTTGTACATGGTTTTTATAGCAAAGGCTATACATTGCAATTAATTCTAACTGCTGGTAGTACTTATATTACAGTGTGTTAATTATAACTATGTTAAAGGGACCTAAATAAAAGCATGGAAATGTGTTTCATATTATAAGTACAGGACAAAATGTTAATACTGCTGATCCTTCAAACTGTGAATGTTCTTTAAGTTACAGTTCCCTTTCCAAAGACTTCAGTCAAACATTTGTTTTTTTTATTCCTTTAGATCTGTCAAAATGTGATCTGATCCAAGTACCAGATGCTGTGTATCTGATGATGAAGAGTGTCACTCTGCGGATATGTGACTTGTCAGGAAACCTTCTCCAAAAGCTCCCATCCAAATTTCCTGTCAGATTTCCTGATATTACAGGTAGGAGCTATCTGAATCATCAGTGTTGTAAATTGGGCAAGCCATTATCCTTCAGATGTGACAAATCCCAATATCTTTATTTTATAGATAGACAAAAGAAAAGATGTTCATCACAGATAGTGGAATCTAGTTACAAGACTTCAAGATTTAGTCTGGAAAAGATGGATGTTACATTGCTAAGACAAATAGACTCAGATGTAGAATTGTTTCATGCAGCATCTTGTAAGGAAGTTTCACCCCAGTCTCACAAATACTATTTTAATGAATACAATTGTCTGTACACAATTACAGCCACAACATCCCAAGGCAGAGTTCTCACCTTACAGGAACTCTTCCGTTTTTCATCTTGGACTCTTTGTTTTAAAAAAGGCTTTAAACTTTTATTACTTAACTCTCAGAGTTTTGAAGTATATGGCCATGTACTTCTATATTTAAAGTTCTACAGGGAGTTCTGTCATGTTTTATCTCTTTAGGTAGCCAAAAGTAGTAAGGGGGTACTCACCAGTTATTATGTACTTTTGAGAGAGTGATGTATGTATGGTGAAGTTGTTTGCATTTGAAACATGCCCAGTGGAGAGAATGTTGGCATAACTCTATGCTGCCTTGATGTAATGTGGCTGACATTTCTTTGGATATTGTACTTTTGGAAATTGTAAATGATCTTAGCACGCTGCTAACTAAAATGACTGCTCCCTTGTGCTCCAAAAATCAGCCTGAATTTGTCTAAAGTACACTATCCTTAGCAGCTATTAAAATAGGGAAAATGAATTTTGTCAGACTAGACAATACCAGCTTCTGAAAGTGCAATGAATGAATTACCAAATACATAAAATGTAAAAAAAGCTATTGGCTCTTTTGTTTACAATTTACCTCTGAAGTTCATGAAGTGAAAGTGACCAAGTGGAGCTAGCACTTTTTGAAAGGTGCACATCTGGAGTAAGGCCAAGCTGTATACTCTATAACCCATATTACACCCATCAATCATACACCAAAATAAAGGGAATTAAAGGTTCTTTGAACAACACCTAAGATATACAAGGTCTTTTTTAAATAGCCAGTATAACCAGTGAGGAAACCCGGAGGAAGTCTTTTTCTTTAAAATTCTAACCCTATGCAAAATATGAAACTGTAGAGCGCCACCTAACTGCTGTGGCATTGGATGAAGAAAATGTCAGAAGTGGCAAATTTTTAATGGCAGACCTGTAAAGTTATATGGCTCAGGTGATGAGCTGTACTGGGAAAAGATATTATAAAGCAATCTTGGTTAGAAAATATTCCCTAGAGCAGCTGTTTATATAGAATCACTCCAGTAGCAACTATTAGTTTAAAAAGAAGAATGTAATGGTTACTACCTGTAGAGAAGCTTTTTTCTGAGTAAGCTGTTACCATATTACAGTATATGGTGGCTTGCACCAGTTTAGAAAATTTTTTTGCTTTCTTATTACAGGCTGTATTGACAATCCCTTCAATACACTGGAGGATCACTGCACTTAACTTTCATTCAAAGATTTTGGGAATATCAAAATCCAGTTCATCACTCGCTTGTCTTGTTGGGCTTAATGAACAGGGTGCAGATCTGATTCCAATATGTCCACATTGGCAGCCATGTTGAAATATTCTTATTACTATTCTGTTTGAATGAAAAGTCATCAGCATGAAGTTTTCACAAAAATATTTCTTATGGTGTCTAGTTGATTCAGAATAAAAATGGTGTTAATTGATCATGTCCAATGTGGCTGCCACAGGAGCCCTCTTGAAAATCTTGATATTGCTACTCCTGAATGAATGATCATTTCAACATAGAGCTCTTACTACAATGGTGTCAATCTGACATCCAGTATGGTTGCCATGGCAGCCATCTTTAAAATCACATTATTGGTACTCCTGAATGGAAAGTTTTATCAGTGTTGTGTTTTCACTAGAAGACTTAGGATGTCAAGTTCATGCTAAATAATATGGTTATGGCTACCACAGTTTTCATTTTGAAAATAATAGTCTTAGAATATTTAGGCTTTGACACTTATTACTTAATTTGGCAGAAAGAACAAGTGAAGTCATCTTGGAGCTTGGTGAACTTTAACGAGATAGACGTTTCCAATCCAGACCACTTGTAGTAATGTCCTTTGATCTTAAAGTCAAGCAAAGACATACATCTGCCAATTTGTGTTTAATCCATTTAGAATGGGATTTGCAATAAAATTAACCAAGTGATTCACAATGCTTATGGAATATGACATAATGTGTAAAGGGGGCACTCACCAGTTATTATGTACTTTTGAGAGAGTGACATATGTAAGGTGAAGTTGTTTGCATTTGAAACATGCCCAGTGGAGAGAATGTTGGCATAACTCTATGCTGCCTTGATGTAATGTGGCTGACATTTGTTTGGATATTGTACTTATGGAAATTGTACATGATCTTGCACACTGCTAAATAAAATGACTGCTCCCTTGTGCTAAAAAAATCACCCTAAATTAGTCTAAAGTACACTATCTTCAGTACCTATTAAAATAGGGAAAATGAATATTGCCTAACTAGACAATACCAGCTTCAGAATGTGCAGTGGATGTATTACCAGATATATCAAATGTAAAAAAAGTTATCAGCTTCTTTTTTTAAATTTACCTCTGCAGTCCAGGAAGTGAAAATGACCAAGTGGAGTTATCAGTTTTTTTAAATGTTCACATCTGGAGTAAGGCCAAGCTGTATACTCCATAACCCATATTACACCCATCAGTCATACACCGAAATAAAGGGAATTAAAAGGTTCTTTGAACAATACCTAAGATATACAAGGTCTTTTTTAAACAGCATGTATAACCAGTGAAGAAACTCAGAGAAAAAAATTTTTCTTTAAAATTCTAACCCTATGCAAAATATGAAACTGTAGAGTGCCACCAAAGACACTAATTTTGCAGTTCAAGAATTGGGGGATGGGAGTACTGAAAGGGGAAGACAGTGGGAAGAGGAAGGCATTTTAAATGGGCGGGGCACCCATCAGTTTCTTGCTAGTTTGAACACTGATTCAGGAGGAATAGCAATAACAATATTTCAGAATGGTTTCCATGGTGGCCATAAAACTCATGGTGAAAAACCCATATCAATATATCTTTCTGTTAAAGAGTAGCAATAACAATATTTTTAAGATGGCTGCTACATTGGCCATATGTTATGTCAGATCAGCACCATTTTCGTTTAGGACCAACTTGACATTATCATAAGTCTTTTTGTGAAAATTCCATGTTGTTATGACTAGCAATCCAGGAGGAGTAGCAATAACAAGATTTTCAAGACTGTCACCATATTGGATGCCCCAGCAGTACCATTTTCAAGTGAAAACCTCATGTTATTGTGACCATCCATTCAGAAGCAATGGTAATAGTGCAGCTTATGAATATGCCTTTTTGCTATAAATCTATTTACCCACAAGACATGATATGCACTGTCATATTACTTGTGGACAAAGAACAGAACTGGAGTGTACACATTGTGATGATTATGCTGAACTATCTCTGCTCATGTCAATGGATACCAGATAGCAAGTACTATTAGACTGTAAGATAATTTTGCTCCACTCATCGTCAGTTAGCTCTTCCTATTGAAACTTAGCAACCATATTACAAAAGTTTCTCTGTAGGGTTAAGGACTCTGCCCATGTGGGGCTATTTTTAGGCATGAGGTCATTACATTTGGCATCACATCTGCCTACTTTGTAACCTGTCCTATTACAAATTTTTAAGATGACCACTATGGCAATCATATTTGAGGTCAAGTGGGTGCCATTTACATTTAGGACCAACTTCACATCATAATAAATCATTTAGTGAAAACTCCATGTCAGTACAACCATCCATTCAGTTGCAGAGGCAATAACTAGATTTTTCAAACTGGCAACTGGGACAGCTATATTGGATGTCAGATTGGCACCATTTTGATTTTGAATCAACTAGATGTCATGAGATGTCTTTCAGTGAAAACCCATGTTGATATGATATCTGTTTACTAGCAGTAGCTATAGCAAGTTTTAAAAATGGCTGTCATTGCAGTCATATTAGATGTCTGAGGTGCACAATTTCTTCTTTAAATATGTTACTGAATCATAATACCATAGGGGAACTACTACAGCCATGCAAATCCAACCCTTCCAGATAAAACCTTTAGCTACAAAGAGCTAAGTTATCTGTTGCCCTAGGTGGTGCTCGGGCAGAGTGATCTCCCCTTGATATAGGTATTGGCAGCAAAACTCATTAGTATCCCAGTTATTACTTCTGTTCTTGCCAAAAAGCACGAGAGACCTCGCAAAAGCCAGAATCAACACAGATACAAGTTGGAGGAGTTCTCACTTCACAAGGAAAGTATACTTTATATTTCCAGCTTGTTTCTCTATCTTGACAAAGTTCTGCCATTACAATTTTAGCCACACTTTGAAAGCGGTTCAAAAGGTATTTTGTTCAACTAAGTTAGTACCCATGATGGGTTCCACTTGGGCACAGAGTGAATGTCTTTGGCTATGTATAATCAAAAATTTTGGAGTACAGGTAGGACAAGTCTTTGGTTTGTTGGATATTCTCTCTTCCATGATGATGAAAGGTGTCAATATCATGCTAACTTTTTCTTATCAAAGAGGTTGAGGAGGAAGTTAACTATTTCATGAATAGATTCCTGTAGTGGTAGAATGTGTTCTTGTGTATACCACTGTGTAAAAATATTCCATTTACTGTCATATGCTTAGAGTGGAAGGCCTTCTTGCTTGAGTGATTCTCTCCATTATTTCTGAGGGTCTGTTTATATGATCCAGATGAGTTGTTTCAGTAGGTCTGGATTTAGTGTGAAACAATTGCTGTTGTGGTTGTGTGAGTAGATGAGGGAAATTCTCTATTTCCAATGAATTTCCA
This sequence comes from Megalonaias nervosa, assembly GCA_016617855.1. Classification (NCBI taxonomy): domain Eukaryota; kingdom Metazoa; phylum Mollusca; class Bivalvia; order Unionida; family Unionidae; genus Megalonaias; species Megalonaias nervosa. Next base: position 86,108 of record JAECUM010000483.1, on the reverse strand, counting down.
GTGTGAGGTTGAGGGGGTCATTGATCCACAACTTCTTCTCTCTGAGTGGTTCAGTGAGGATGAGGCAACACTTTGATTCTCTTGCTTGTATCACCTTTGGGATCAAAGGTGTTGGAGGATAGGTGTATGCATTGACTGCACAGGCTTCTGGATCTGGGACTCGTGAGACAAAGGTTGGGAGCTTGCAATTCCAATTGGTCACAACCAATGGTTGATCCCATCAGGTGGGTATCTAGAGACCATTTCATCTGTATTAAGCTGATTGTTCTAGGAAAAAGAATCTGCTATTGTGAGTAGACATCCAGAAATATGACAGACTTGGACATGGATCTGTTGCTGATGATACCACTTTATAGTACGAGTCACATGGGTAATGTATGTGCATTTATTCATTTTAAATTAAATTGTTCTTTTAAAATTTAACACGAATCCAAAATGAAGTGAATACTTGCCACTTAAAGGTATCTTGAATCAAATTCTAAAAAGTGACACCCATTACTGAAATACCTTTTGAACCGCTTTCAAGGGAATCTTTGGCTCACCTTTCATACAAGACCTGCTTCCTTATCACATTAGCAGGGGCAGGCAGAATCAGCTTCATCCATGGGTAACCAGACCTTTGTACTGAAATCATTGTCTACTCTGGACACTTCCACTCAAGACCACATGCAGGATCCAGTATGAGTCTTGAAGTGGTATATTAAAATGTCCAAGCCATTGCAGCAAGGGAGACCATGCCTGTTTTTACCTCTCAAACAGGGATAGGATGATATAACTCAATAGACCCATTCATCCTAGATTAAGTGGGTTATTCACTCTGCATATCAAGAAATAACTCAGAACTTCGATGAAATTGTTAATCATTTTGGCTCACAAGGTTAGAGTAGTTGCCAGAAGCATTGCCTTTGACTGTAACTGTTCTCTGACTGATATTATCCATGACATGGGATGGAGTCTGCATTCTCCAGTTTTTACCTGACTGATCCATGGCCTATTGGTTAGAGCATCAACCTTGGATGTGGGAAATCACAAGTTCAAACCCTGGCCAAGTCATACCAAAGACTTATAAAAATGGTACTAACAGCTGCCTTGCTAAGCGCCCAGCATTAAGAGGTTAGTGTTAGGACTGGTCGGCCTGGTGTAAGGATAATGTGACTGGGTGGGACATCATGCTACATGTCTGTGGCATGATGCCCCAGTGCTAGACATCATTATAAACTGCCACACTGCAGACATCATAGCGATATGACTAAAAAATTGTTTAAGCTATGTTAAAAATCCAAGTCACACACACGCACACTCCACTTTTTTACCTCAGAGATCCTTCATCCCAAAGGGCTCAACTCAGTCTGGTGGGACCTTTAGTTGTGTCACAGTAGGTTGCCTTTCCAGGTTGTCTGACAGCTTCATATGATGTGGCTTCATGACTGGATTTGCAGGAGGGAAAATTTTCCTTTTTTCAAGGCACTCCCCGACAGATGGAGTCTTCTCCAGTCAGGTTTTGTAACCTAGAAGCTGTCTCACATACCTTAGGGGACTGGAGATGGTATCTCCAGGGTAAGGGATCTACCTTCCACCACATCTTACCTATTTTATTAAGGTACCAGTATTATGATTTGATAACATATTTAAATAAGAAACTATTTTCTTTGTAGCAAAGTATGTTTTTTTGTGAATACTTATCCAATCATAATACACATACACCTCCCAGCCCCCTCCCCCAGTTACATCCACATAAAGAGCATGCCTTATGCTGCATTAGTAACTGAAATATTCATGGGTTTTGCTGCCAATTCCTATATCAAGATCAAGGGGAGATCTCTCTGCCCAACTGCCATCCAGGTGGGTCGATAACTTTTAGCTCTTTCTAGCTACAAGTTTTATCTGGGAGGACTGGATCTGCGAGGTAGTAGTCCTCCCTTGGTATTATGATTGGGTAAGCATTCATGAAGAAATATATTTTAGTAGAAAATATTAGTTTTTATTTAGTACCAACTAGACTTCATGATGAATATATCTGGAAATTGTGGTGGCAGTCCTTAAGTAGTTGAAGAGGAGCAGCTATAACATTGTTGTACCAGTACATGTATATGCTGAACAAAAGGCCACCTCATGAGCTCTTCTGGGTAAGGCTAAAAGGACTAAAATGGCACCCAATGGAAAACTTGGATAAGGGATTGAACTTGACATGAGTTTGATTTATGCTTCTGTTGGTGGTAGTATTGTTTTACCAAATCAAGCAAACACCCGTTGTTGTTAATCCGCAGAATTCACTACCTATAAATATGCCAACTTTAGCAGATGTCAATCCACAAACTTTAAGCACCCATAAAAATGCATTTTTAAAATATCCAACCACAAAAATTGATTGCTATGAAAACAACAGTGAATATTTATTTGTAGGGATGGACAGATACATGGCCACCTTGACCCAGCTGGGTTTTGCACCACCCAACCCAGCCAGGTTTTAAGATAAAAATAATGTTTCCTTAGTCATATGGCACTTTCATAAATCCATTTTCTGAATAAGTGCTTGAGACAAATTAGTTAACATAAGAGGATCAAGGCATTGCCATGGATTTCAATTTGCTTTTTTTTGTAGAGCTTGACTTGGGTGAAAACAAACTCACAACCCTCCCAGATGAACTGCGTCAAATCGAAAACCTGAAGGTTCTCAATGTGTCTGGTAACAGAATGCAAGTACTTCCTCATGTTGTCTATGAGCTGAACAAACTGAGGGCTTTAGATGCCAAAAAGAATGTCTTGACAGGTAGATAAGGAAATACTGGGAGTAGTTTCAGGTAGTTAAGGAAATACTGGGAGTAGTAAGCAGGTAGTTGAGGAAATACTGGAAGTAATATGCAGGTAGCTGAGGAAATACTGGGAGTAGTATCTGGGTAGTTGAGGAAATACTGGAAGTGGTATACAGGTAGTTGAGGAAATACTGGGAGTATTTACAATTTATTGTTTACAGTTTCATGGATTTTGTATACAGTACTGCTGTTGAACTGATAATTTACCTGACTTCAAATCTTTTGTCTTTTGTGTTGAAAATGTAATTTGTATATAATAGTTTGCCTTTGTAAATTTAGAATCTTTTTTAATCATTTTTTGTGAAACATTGTTTCAAATGATATTGATTTAAGGTTTTAAGTAAATCTTCACAAAATCTGAACTATTAAGTTAAAATAATTATAATTTTTTTAAATTGTTACATTGTACAAGATTTAATATGACTGTAATCTTGACTTAGCTGTAAATTAGATTCCAGTCATTTCTGGTTGAAAGTTTATATTGCCTTGTGTTGTATTTTGTTTTGAGTGCAGTATCGTCTATAGATTTCTAGTTTTATCTGCATGATAAACTTATAGAAATAGCAAAGTTTAAAATTCATAAAATTTAAATGCAGTTATAAATACTTAATTTAAATTAAATTAAAATTTATATTTTTCAACTTATAGAGCTGGATGTTACTAAGTTGAAGAGAATGTTATCTCTGACAGAGATTGATCTCCAAGACAACCCACTGCCTGTGCAATTGAATACTCAGTTATCAGAAATCAAAGTATTCACAGTTCTCTTAGGGGCTTCTGACCCTGTTGGGGCCCAGCTGGAGGAAGTGGAGTGATCACATGGTTCTAAGGACATTCAGCTGCAGTGTAATACAAAATACAATAATGTCTTTAATTTTCATACCCTTGTATTTATTTCTGATGGTGTATAAATAATAATTTATAATAATATTTATTATTTTCCTCTGATTCTGAAGTTGAAATATTTGCAAACTCTTAATTAGAATTCAGAGAAGATTTAGAAATAGATAAGGATTTTAAAGGATTGATTTTACAGAGTTGTGAGGAAATTATAGATTATTCAGCAGAGTTTCAGATATGCTATTGATTGAAAAATTGTGTGATGTGCGTACATAATTTTAGAATCTCAAATTGTTTTTCTTTTAATGTAGGACTTTTACTTTTGTACTTCCAAGTCATTAAATTATTTACTCTTTGTAAAGGTGTACTGAGCTCACATTTATAATAGACAAAACTGACATTTCTTTTTATTTAACATGTTTAATACATACAACAATCAGCCATAATAATAAGTTGTGTTTTGCCCTAATATTATACTATTCTTTTTGATACCTCACAAATTGAAAAAATACAGAATTTAATTTCTAATAAGAACATCAAATGATAAATTCTCAAGCATGTATGTATATTTGGGCTTGTTGCATTTCAACTTGGTTCTAGGGAACAGTACCTGGCTATAGTCTTTATCACTATTCCAATGGGCACTATTGCTACTTGCTCATATATGATGCCACAAAAAATAGATCTTTTATTGCTTTCTCTCCTGCGATCTGTTCACCTACAGTGTTGACTGGTAGGTTTTGATGCCTTTGCCATTGGTTTATGCACTAGTAACCCACCAAATGTTATAGAAGAGCAGTTCTCAAAGTAGAAGGCAATAATAGAATAATGGTAACCACTGAATCCTATGCCAGATCTATGTGGTTAGTTGCGTACACCTTAATTAATTGGATGCATAATTTTTAGCTCTTCTGTACCAAGTAGAGGGTAGCTGTTGTACTCTCCCTGGCATTAGCATCAGTGTCTGCATATATCAAAGCATGTACATATGTATTGACTCATTGCATCTCAACCGTATTGATTTGGGAGTTAGATACTCAAAGGTCAAGATCACTGTGCTTCAAAGAAGAAAAATGGTTTCTGTAAAATAACATTAGTTCTACATCTTTTACCTGGACCAAGCTTTGTGTATAGCTTGCACTTAGTGAAATAAAGAACCAATTTTAGAGTCAAAAGATGAGTGGCCAAAGAAATAAAAATGATTTTCTCTCAATAACATTAATTCAATGTGACATGCCAGGACCAAACTACGTGGAGAACTTATACTTGGGGTAAAGAGGAAGCCTATCAGTTTTGAAATGAAAGGTTAAGGTCACTAACTGAAATATGAAACTTTGGTTTCTGAAAAAAGTTATCTGCATAGAGGACTATTAAATATGGAGTGCACATATAATGTGCCATTCCTTCCTAGAATCAGGAACTTTTAAAGGGAATGTGTAATATACCATTTTTACAAGAAAGGTCTGTGTAACCTCTTTCATGTTTCAGTCACTTTGTTAAATATTCTGTGTTTAAACTGCATTTATTACATTCTGTTTAAGTTAGAATTAAGAAACTTGATAATTGGATGTATCTCTGTTAGTACAGCACCCCTGCAGACCAAAGAAGATCATAGTGACTTACATTTTATGCATTAAGTATCTGCATATTGCTCATGACCACACATATATTTCCATGCTGTATAAATCATAGCCTTCAAAAAAAGCCTTTTGTGAAAAGTGCAGTTTAAGTAACCTAAGGAATAAAAATGTTTAATCAGTGATCAGTTTTTAATATTAATGACTATACATTATATATTGTGAGAGGTTACCCTAACAGGTAAACTTTATCTTGTGTATGAGTATAGGATTGAGATACAATTACTGCACTCATTTCATGTGGAGCTTCAGCTATAGTGGCTAATCATGGCAGCTACTGATGCATGAACTAGTCTTCTAATATTGGTCATAATCCAAGGTTGCTAAAAACCTGTGACTTTCACCCAGTAAAATAACAGTTTTAGGGATGGACAAGGATAATGGCTTCTGAAACTGATTTGGAGAACAATGATATTTTTTTTAAAAAAAGATCACTACCTTTCATCAACTCGTTATTGTACCTGTACTGTGACACGATAGGAAAGAATGTACTTTTTTATTGTTTAATGTCTTTCATGCCCAGTCATAGAGGCTAATATTTTATTGTCAAAACCATGTTGGTCAGAATTTTTCTGCATGATAATTATTGTTTACATCTGCTAGAGACAACTAAAAACTTTGTACAGGTGAGTTATGTTATCATTGATTCCTTTTTGATTTTGAATTTATTTGTATGGAAATTTTTCTTATCTGCATAAACAATGATACCTTGGTCACATAGATTAGTTGAGTAAGATTTCCCGTCTCTTGTTAAATGTCTCAGGGAAGGAAAATGAGTGTGGTTGGATCACTATCCATAACTAGTTTGAGGGCTCAAATAACTAGTCATATATGCTGTATTTATCCAGTGATAAAGCCATGTTCAGTCATAAGGCCATACTAAATGATAAGCCCATGCTCTCACAAGTTTCCTTCAGTCTGCCCTGTTGGATGCTATACATAGCAATTACTCTGGCATTTGTGTACATGTCCATACATCCATCCATCCATTGTCCATCCATACCTGAGGTTAAGGTTAATATTAAAATTTGCTTAGATTATGCACAATATTAAAGTTTTTAACTTTCTAACTAAATGAAAGACAGGCTTGGGTAAAATGGGGTGTCCCAATTGTTAGCAATTATTTTGCTTAGGATATCTTTCCATTGAAACATGCATGTGACCAGGGGTTGGCAGTTTAAAATAAAATATATGCCAAGGTAGTTGGGTCCAAAATTACTTCTGTTTTATTGGTTGGTTATCTGTGGGTGGTTGAAATAACTAGTTGAGGAGGTCTAAGTAAACATGCAAGCCAATCATGTTCTAATAGTTTCTTTTTTTGTTATAAATCGCATCATCAGGTTCCTTTCCTTAGTGCAGCATTGATCAGATGTTAAAAAAACATTCTCATTAGTGAGCTATAAAGAGATTATAGAAAGCCTAGACCATGACATCAGAATAGACACCAAGATTGTTTTCAGGCAGTTATAAACAACCGTGAAATTTCATGATGCCAGTTTCTTCTTGTAACTACAAAATGAAAATTGTATCAAAATTTTGTTTTAAATCTGTTTACAATAAACAACTGTGTCTACATTATTTAAGTCTTGAGAGCTGAGCTTGCATCATTTGGATATTCTTGGATACAAGGAGCACTGTGAAAATAACTGAAGATAGCTGGTTAGCCTAGCAATGGCAGAACTCACTTTGTTAGCAGCTTATTTCGGTATGATTCTTTGAGTTTTGAAGCTTGATATATGGGAATGAAAAATATCAGATGTATACTCTATCATATGCAGTATTTATCCATCTTGCATAATCAGATGATTCCACACTGTTTAACCCAATTGCCACTTTGTAATAGCCAGTATTTATTCCTCATGCATAATGAATTGGTTCCACACTGTTTAACCCAATGGCCACTTTGTAATAGCCAGTATTTATCCCTCTTGCATAATGCAAAAGTTCCACACTGTTTAACCCAATGGACACTTTGTAATAGCCACTATTTATCCCTCTTGCATAATAAAGTGGTTCCACACTGTTTAACCCAATGGTCACTTTGTAATAGCCAGTATTTATCCCACATGCATAATGAATTGGTTCCACGCTGTTTAACCCAATGGCCACTTTGTAATAGCCAGTATTTATCCCTCTTGCATAATGCAAAGGTTCCACACTGTTTAACCCAATGGCCACTTTGTAATAGCCAGTATTTATCCCTCTTGCATAATGAATTGGTTCCACGCTGTTTAACCCAATGGCCACTTTGTAATAGCCAGTATTTATCCCTCTTGTATAATGAAATGGTTCCACACTGTTTAACCCAATGGCCACTTTGTAATAGCCAGTACTTATACCTCTTGCATAATGCAATGGTTCCACACTGTTTAATCCAATGGCCACTTTGTAACAGCCAGTATTTATCCCTCTTGCATAATGCAAAGGTTCCACACTGTTTAACCCAATGGCCACTTTGTACTAGCCAGTATTTATCCCTCTTGCATAATGCAAAAGTTCCACACTGTTTAATCTGCTGGCCACTTTGTCAAATGCAATATTTGTCTGTCTAATCATCATCCAAGCATTTTGATGTGCATGCTAATAGTTGATGGCTGTGTTTTCTAGCTTGATAATGAAAGTGTCGGTCTTGTAGCAAACTGACATGCAGATGTGGAGTGTTTCAGAATGGTCATCCAAGTAATTGTATTTGTTTCTTCAGTGCTTAATTTGCACAATGTCTAGTTCTCATTCAGTCATTATGGTGTTAGAACATTACCACAACAAAGGTAATTTCTAAGGAACTTTCTGTTAAAGTTGATAGGAGTAATAAGTTCATTTTTCTTTAGAGTGCTTGTGACTGAATAAAATACTTTAAAGTTGATACATTCATCAGGCTTGATTGTCACTAGTCATTTTAATAGGTATATTAGCTTTAATGTTGTTTATTAACTAGTTGTTCTTGCATAGAATGAATTCTCATGGAGCTGTATCAGTTATCTTCAGGCTTTTTTTTTGTTTTCTAGTTTCAGATTATTCCATCCACAAGCAGAATAACTGCAGATTTGTGTCAGTATGTATGTTTTGCAAAACAAAATTGTATCTCTGAATTATAACCAGGGCATGCCACAAGTCCTCAATGGTCTGAAATTTCATTTAAACTGATTTGATTTCATGTTCATTTTCTCATGACTGGGTCCTCATTTTATTAGAAATATGTTCTATCAGAGATTGTAAAATTTCTATTACTCATTTATTTGATCCAGATGTATCCAATATTTTATAGAACTTTGGCATCAAAGAACTTGCAATTTTTGACTTATCATCATTGGATACAATCTAATTTTACATTTATAATGCTTGTCAAAGACCTGCTCTGAACAAGAATAAAGTTCAAAATCTTCCAGAATCATTTCTACTCAAGCCCTGGGTCTTTCAGAAAGCTATCAGGGTATAGGGCAGTTTTAATTGCAAGGAATGAACTCATCACATTTTCAAAGTGTCAGTTTCAGGTGAGAAGCCTGAACACATGTTTATGCACAGCATTGATATAATTGCCAGTGTATTAATCGTTTAATTTAATTAGGATTAGGATTGCCACCAGAAGAGCACTTTAGAAATTGACTTATTGTTAACATAACATTTTACTATTAAATATGGACATATTGTAACAACATTTTTCTATTCAATATGGACATATTGTAACACAACATTGTTCTGTTTAATATGGACATAGTGTAATGCTACATTTTACTATTCAGTATGGACACACTGTAACACTACATTTTACTATTCAATACAGACATACTGTAATACTGCATTTTACTATTCAATATGAACATATTGTAATGCTACATTTTACTATTCAATATGGACATATTGTAACTCTACATTTTACTATTCAATATGGAGATATTGTAATGCTATATTTTACTATTCAATATGTACAGATTGTAACTCCACATTTTATTTCCTATTCAAGATGGACACATTGTAACACTACATTTTACTATTCAATATGGACATACTGTATTACTGCATTTTACTATTCAATATGAACATATTGTAATGCTACATTTTACTATTCAATATGGACATATTGTAACTCTACATTTTACTATTCAGTATGGAGATATTGTAATGCTATATTTTACTATTCAATATGTACATTATTTTACTATTCAATATGGAATGATGCCGTAAAATATGTAATAGGTGGCAACCCTAATTAGGTTATGATTTCAATCAGAACATTGGGACAAATCTGTAGTCACCCAGAAGCCTGATGTACATTGTCAAATCTATATGAGACCATCAGCAAAAGAAACATCATGTACAGAATTCATTGGTCACCATAGCCAAGGCTATTTGATCACAGCTGATGGTTGGTTGGCTGCACAGTATGGTTGTATAGATGGTGGAATGGACTTTTATTGACTATTAAGCTCAAGTCATGCCATAAAGCAGTCCTGGCTCACAGAAATCTGATCCACTTTTATTGCCAAGAATAGTTGCCATATGTATATTTTTCTATTTCACGATTTAAAATACTCAAAAATGGTCAGCATGGTCTTGAATAAGTTACAGAAATGTAGAGAAGAAAACACTGAATATAGAAAACTATACATAGATATTTTTTAGTGTTGAGTCTTCAGCTACGTCAGACAAACCAACTTATTGCTGCTCTGACACACTACATCTATGCACAGTTTAGAAGAAATCTGACCCTAAACACACATTATTAATTATCTGCTGATTTGTATGTTTTCGATTTTATTCTAGTCTTGATAATAAATCCATTCTTTGTCTGTGAACATGCCTTTCACTTATGTTTGGATAGTCACATTTCACAGTTGTATATTATCACATCCTGATTTGTATCTTTTGGAAAGTCACATTTCAGTGTGGTAAATTATTACATCCTGATTTGTATCTTTTGGATAGTCATATTTCAGTGTGGTAAATTATCACATCCTGATTTGTATCTTTTGGATAGTCACATTTCAGTGTGGTAGATTATCACATCCTGATTTGTATCTTTTGGATAGTCACATTTCAGTGTGGTAAATTATCACATCCTGATCATAAATTTATTGATTGAGCACTATTAATAAATCTGTTGAGGGAAAAATATTGATCTGGAAGATGACAGCACTAGGAAAAGGTGGTGCATAAATCTTATGGATAAAATTTAAACAGTCTGTTATTGAAAAATTGTACTTGACAGGATTTAAGCTCTTGGCAGCAGGTGCTTTTCTGATAGAAAAATTGACTAATTCCTGGCATCAAGTTATCCAACTTGTTCAGCTCTTATGACTAAGATACTGAATTTAGATGCTTTGAAGAAAGTTTTCTTGTTCTGTGCTGAACTTTATTTTAGCAGAATTTGTTATGCCAAAGAACATTTGCTTGTGCATTTTAAACATTTCAGGTCAAATGTTCAGCTCTGTGCTAAAGCTTGCTGGGCGTGCTTAAACATGTAAAGTTTGCTTAGGAGTGAATTTGAAATCGTCTATAATACACTCATTGTTTATGTACCGGTATGTGTAATTTTTATCAAAATAGTAGAATGTACATAGAATCAGATTTCTGTTTATATTTTATTGTTTTACTTTTGTTTTAGCAGTTGAAATTACAGATTTATTGTACATGTTTAGAGTTGAAAGTTTGTCATTAGACTTTATGGAATTTCAAAATGAGCATTTATGATTGTTTTATGTCATTGTTATAATATGTTCTTGTCTTCCTTGAAGTTCTCACATGTGAGATGTGTAGAGGATTCAAGATTTTAGACTGTTTATTTCATCTAGGCACATGTATTTATGCTGTACCACACAGGACAGCCTGGATTGGGGCACATGTATTTATGCTGTACCCACACAGGACAGCCTGGATTGGTTGCCTTGGTATGTCCTTGGGAAAGGCACATGTATTTATGCTGTACCCACATAGGACAGCCTGGATTGGTTGCCTTGGTATGTCCTTGGGAAAGGCACATGTATTTATGCTGTACCCACACAGGACAGCCTGGATCGGTTGCCTTGGTATGTCCTTGGGAAAGGCACAATGCTCCCACATCCTCTGTGTGATATAGCCAATAATTTGTTTAAAGTACCATTAAAAACAAATCATTTCAGGTGGAATTGTCTTGAGCAAAGTACCAAGTTCAAGGTCACACATTTTCTTAACAAACTTGATTTTCTTAACTGCAGATAATAGTGGAAACTCAGTTTGGACATGAAATTTATTGCCTTTACACAGTCAAAGATGTCTACAACAACATGTTAACAACACAGTTAAATTAAGAAATCATTATGGCATATTTTGAATAAAAGATACTAAAATACTCTGTGCTGTTTTGAGTTTGCCAAAGAAATCACCATGTTACTGTGCATACCACCTTCTCTCTGTCAGGCAGAGAGATACATGGATATCATAATTTAGTTGTAATATTATGTAATATCGTTTTTAATACAATTTGACATAACGAAACCCTACATATAAGAAGACAGTACACTTTTTTGGTTCCTACATTGTTATATTGAGGGAGTATTGAGGGAGGAGAGTAGTATTTAAAACTTGTACAATGCAGACTTTGTGGCAGTGTGCTTTGCATGACATGGTGTGGCAATATGACATACATGTATGCACCAGGCATGCTAAATACCTACCATATATACTCATAAGATGAGTCAAACTGCAAACAACAAAGATCCTGATCTGCCATAACATAATGCGCCTGCAGATCAGGGCCTATGTTATTTGTTCTACACATTACTCCTAACCAACTGCACAGACCCAGATCTGCCAGCACAAATTGCTGTAGCAGATCTTGGTCTGTGCAGGTTGCACTTGGACTGGACTTATAAGTGAGTATATATGGTATTTCTTGGTGGCACTAGTAACTTTTGTACACCCAGTTCAACTAGCACTCAGAATATATCAGTTTTTATACACCCAGTTCAACTAGCACTCAGAATGTATCAGTGTTTATACACCCAGTTCAACTAGCACTCAGAATATATCAGTGTTTATACACTCTGCAAACAAAGTTGAGGAGGAGGAGTCAGCTTGTTCATCCAGCAGTCAATTTATGTTTAATTAATAACTCCTGAAACCTTTAACATATTTTTGTCAAATTAGCCATCAGTCAATTTATGTTTAATTAATAACTCCTGAACCCTTTAACATATTTTTGTCAAATTAGCCATCAGTCAATTTATGTTTAATAACTCCTGAATCCTTTAACATATTTTTGTCAAATTAGACATGCTTTTTATCGTTATTAGACATTGTTTTCATTATTATGGAGTCTGTCTGATCAGCATGTTAATAGTTGTCCCCAGGTTTAGTTCTACTGGTCGCATATGAAGCATTTGTGATGGCATTTTGTCCATCATTAGTTTGTCATCTGTCAGCACAAGTTTGTTATTACTCTTGTAGCATGACTAAACAATGTGTCTAATCATTATTTTTAGAGCTGTCTCCATTTGTTAAAACAAGTTGTAACCTTCTGTATCTCAGTCATTCTCTTAGTTGTTAACATCTTCTGAATCATTTGAGATAAATTGATGAAACTTAGTGTGTGCATTTGTATCAAGAGTTTATAATTTGTCATGCCTAAGAGCAGGCTTTGTCATTATTACTCTTTTAGTCAGGGTCCATAATAACTCACTTATAAATCTAGTTAACTCTGTGCCAGAAATGCTCACAAACCAAAGAGCTTAGGTGGCGCTCTACAGTTTTGTATTTTGCATAGGGTTAGAATTTTAAAAAAAAAGACTTTCCCTAGATTTCTTCATGGGTTATACTGGCTATTTAAAAAAGACCTTGTATATCTTAGGTATTGTTCCAAGAACCTTTAATTCCCTTTATTTTGGTGTATGATTGATGGGTGTAATATGGGTTATAGAGTATACAGCTTGGCCTTACATCAGATGTGTACCTTTAAAAAAACTGCTTGCTCCACTTGATCTTTTTCACTTTCTGGACTGCAGAGGTAAATTGTTAAAAAAGAGCCAATAACTTTTTTTACATTTTATATATTTGATAATTCATCCATTGCACTTTCAGAAGCTGGTATTGTCTAGTTGGGCAAAATTCATTTTCCCAATTTTAATAGGTGTTAAAGATAGTGTACTTTAGACTAATTCAGGGTGAGTTTTTTAGCACAAGGGAGCAGTCATTTTAGTTAGCACAGTGCTTAGATCATGTACAATTTCCATAAGTACAATATCCAAAGAAATGTCAGTCACATTACATCAAAGTAGCATAGAGGTATGCCAACATTCTGTCCACTGTGTATGTTTCAAATGCAAATAACTTCACTCTCTCAAAAGTACATAATAACTGGTGGGCACCTCCTTAATGTTGGTACTGACATTTAGTAAGGACAGGAGTGACAGAATATTCTCATATTTAGTGTAAATTCCCTATTAATATGTTGACAAGAAGTAGTACCTCTGTCTGACAGTCAAGTGTGCATATGTATTTAATTTTGGAACATTTTGGCATTTGCAGTAAATGTAATTTATGTCAAACTGACTAGTCATTTTATCTAGTGTTAGGGCAATGGGGATAAATTGCCGTGCCATCTTACACTATTGCTAACATAGGCTTGATGACCCATCTCATGTTAGAATGCTAAAGCCAGTCATACAGAAATGCACATTGGATTTATAACTACAATTTAAAATCCAAATTTACCAGCATACAGAAATGCATATTGGATTCAGTGGCATCACTAGAGGGGTGCAGGGGGTATGGACCGCACCGGGTGACACCATCAGAGGTGGGGAAACCAAAATGACTATCTATAAAATTTTTGAATTTTTGTGCAGGGGGTTGGGGTCCATGGGGGTGACACCATTAGTTACCGCACATGACTGTATAAAAAATGTTTAATTTTTTATGCAGGAAAGGAGTCCATGGGCATGACACCATGAGTTACCGCACATGACTGTATATAAAATTTTTGAATTTTTGTGCATGAAGGGGGTCCATAGGGGTGACACCGTAAGTTACCGCACTGGTTGACACCAACTCTAGTGACGCCACTGATTGGACTTATAACTGAAACCTGAAAATCCATATTTACCTACATACAGTAACATTGGATTTATAACTACAGCCTTAAAATCCATATTTACCAACATACAGTAACATTAGATTTATAACTACAACATTCAAATCCATATTTACCAACATAAAGTAACATTAGATTTATAACTTTGTAACAGCCTTAAAATCCATATTTACCAACATACAGAATGCATTTGGATTTATAACTACAACCTTTAAATCCATATTACCCAACATACAGTACATTGGATTTATAACTACAACCTTAAAATCCATATTTACCAAAGGCAGTTTGTACTACTTTTAATTATCACAAGTTTGTATTGAAGGTTGTACCCAGTATAAAAAAATTATTGGTGGGTCTCTTTTACCTGAAATGAATTATATTAGTGGATCCTGAAATATCTTTTAATTACATCATTGGGTGGTGACCAAATTCAGAACTGCCTATGGTTCCATATATCTTTTATGAAACAAATCTATTAACTGAGCTTCTTACTTGAAAAATTGGATAAAGTTATTATGCTGGCCATCTGGTCTTATTATTGGAGAAATACTGTAGTAAAATCTGTACTAAGAGGCAATCCCACATGTGCCAGAAACATGCTGTCTCATAAGACTGGTCTCTTAAAAGAGGCCATCACATTAAAAACCTGAAATTAGCTGAAAACACAAATAGGTGCCAGCGAGACATACTATACACACTGTTTGATATGTATCTTGATATTTACATGTAATTTATACTTCATAAGAGATATTCATTGCATCCTTGCCAGTTCAAGTATGGTCCCATGGTGCATAAAAATATGTTACAGAAGAGTGAGTAGACCATGTGGTATGCTAAAATATGAAGGGATTCCAAGAAGAGACCCATTTTCAGTACTACTACTACTACTACTGCAATAGATTTTCTTTATTCTCTATGGACAGTTGAGGTTCATGTCACACAGGGTTGAGATTTATTGAACTGTACTAATCACATTTTGTACAAAATGTAAATGATCTAAATAAGATTAGTAAATGATCCACATAAGATTAGTATCATCACAGATAAGAGGCAGGTTCATAAAAAAGAAATTTTAAAATTGTAATTTTGGTTAAAAAGAATATTTTTACATTTGTGGTACCTGCAATTAAACCTGTTCTTGTAGCTAAGAGATAAGGGTCTAATGCTGTCCAATGGTAACAGAAATTAAACCCAGATCATGCAGCTGGCAGATAAGATCTAATGTGTCCAGTGGTAACAGCAATTTAACCCAGACCATGCAGCTAGCAGATAATGGTCTAATGCTGTCCAATGGTAACAGCAGTTAAATCCAGATCATGTAGCCAGCAGGTAAGGGTCTAATGCTGTTTGCTTGAAGTCATCAATGAAATAAAAAGTGAAGATCCTAATTTGCTTACACATTCTTAATTGATCCAGATTGTTGTTTGACATCATGCATTTTTGTAATAATAATAATAATAATAATAATGATATTAATACCTTAATTTTAGAGGGTAGAACTCATTTAGCCAAATCTCACCCAAGGCCATCAGGGGCATACCACATTCTGTACCTGTACCTAATATATTTATAGGCGAAAGAAGAATATTTTAATTATGGGCTAATATCACACAAATATTTCACAATAAATGTGCATGCATATACATGTGCATCAGTGTAGCATGTTTTGTAGCTGATTTATGGCTCCATATAAGAACAAAGGAGAAACTATTGAAATATTTGGTGAGAGACATTATATGTTTGGTTATTTGTGTATTGTATATGACTGGTATATTCTGTTAGCACTTAGTTTTAAAAATTTTGGGCCAATACCATTAACCCCTTTGTGATTATGGGTATTAGGTTATTAAGAATGTACCTTATGTATTTGTTTGTTATTTCTGCTTTATCCAGTGTTATATATATTTAATTTGCATTGTTTGTTAGTTTTATTTATTTTTTTAAAATCTGTTATATGCTATGGATAATTGTATTTTGGACTTGACCTTGTCCAAAATAAGTTCCTTTTCTGCCTGAATCATTGATTTTGGTTTTGTAAACAACATGTTTATCTCAATCTGAGTCCAGATCATTGGAAATTCCCCATGAAATGCCGGGTCTGTCTGTTGTTTACCACATTTTATATTATAAATTTAGTAACAGACATTCTAATTATAACTAAGATTTTATCTTGTAAACATTTGGAACCATCCAGAAAATAAATTTTCCATTAGGTAGTTGTTATTTTTAGAAAATAATAATTGTGACCTGAGGTCAAGTAGAGGACTGTATAAACTTGATTATCTAGAAATTATTCATTCATCCTGTAAGATCTGAGCTGAATCAGTTATTGTTGTGTCCAGTATTTCATTTGGTCTTAATTTATTTATTCAGATAATTTAAGTTATTCTTCTCTGGAAATGCAAGGTGCTAAAAAATAACATTCAAGGAAATAGAGACTTGGATTGGTAGTGAAATTTCAAATAAGGATATATTCTTGGATTGTATTAATGTGACCCAAGAAAAGACTGTTGGCACATCACCATGACATGGGCCATCACAGGTATATCAACACTGCCAGCATTGGATTTATTTTGGAATATCACTAAATTTTATTTACAACTTTAATCATCAGGACTTGTCTTAGAATTTCTAGGATTATTTTGAATTTATTTCATAATACTTTTTGTTTTACATTTTTCACTTTGTATTCTAGGGAAATAAATTATATTTGAATTTAAGCTTGTTGCTTCTCACTCTTTGCTATTATTTTAAAACCATAGAGTCATAATACTAGTTTCTTTTCAAGGTTGTGTTTGGAGCACACATATTCATCTAATTTGATATAGTCTGGTGTTCTGTCATTTACTTTTATATTTTTAGTGCAATTAAAGAAATAGTTGTTTACTGATTTTCAGTTATGTCTTTGGTGTCTGAGAGGTTTGTATCACCAGTTTTCATTTCAGTTGGGAAACCGAGATTTTCTTTGTGATATATTTCATTTATGCACATGTAATTCCAACGAGTTCAATTTTTTTTTTTATTTTGATTTATAGATTCTGTAAAATAGGTTTGTTTTGATTTCCTAATAAGGGGTACAATTTTGTTGCACCATAATCTGTAATTTCCCACATTCCTTTGTTTGTGATATTGATCTCATAGCTTTCAGGTAGTTTGGATTTTCATAATATACCACTGTGTGTTTTTATTTTAGGTTTTTAAGCATGTTTATGAAGTATATGTAAGATTTTTTTTAGTAAAACATATCAAGACCTTCATCTGGATCCTGGCATTCCAAAATTTCTTCAAATCTAACACATTGTTAGCTAAATCTATTAGAACATTATTCATAATAATATTTAGCATTTCTAAATGCATTAATCTCGGTGGAATGTATGAACCAATCTTGTGAGTAAAACAGACTGGATAGTGGTCACTCAATGTGAGTAAAGGTACTCTTAATAATATTCTATATTTGAGGCGAGAGGAATATACCATATATACTCGCTTATAAGTTGAGTCCAACTGTAAACTGCAAAGACCCATATCTGCTGAAAGATCTGGTAGAATTGGGGAAAGAGTTTGGTTACAAGGGGAGCCCCTTAGAAAATTCATTCAGGAAGAACAGGCTCAAGAAAGGGATCAGAGGTTAAAGGAGAGGGAAATAGATAGGGAGAAATTAGAGATAGAGCTACAGGCAGAGCAGGAAAGAAGAGAAGCTGAGAAAAGAAAAATGGCATTTGAGAGGGAGAAGATAGAGTTAGAAAAACAGGCTGAAAAAGAAAGGATAGGATGGGAAAGGGAAGGAGAGAAGGAGAAGATAGAATTAGAGAAGGGGAAGATAGAACTGCTAAAAGAAGTAGAGGATAGTAAATTAGAAAGGGAAAAACAATGCAAGGTTTGAAGCTTTGGAGCTAGAATATAGAAATAGAGAAAAGAGCATATAAGAAATTCTGAGCTATTGCAAGCTAAAAGGGTGGGGGAACATGATTCTAAACTAAGAGGTCCCAAATTGCCCGCATTTGAAGATGACAAGGATAACATGGATAGCTATCTAAACAGGTTTGAAAGGTATGCCACTGTCCAGATGTGGAAAAAAGACAATCAGCCGCTTCATATTAGCGCATTGCTAAAGGGTAAAGCATTAGCTGTATATTCCTGTTTACCCGCGGTCAATTCGTTAAACTACCTCGCGTTGAAGGAGGCACTTCTGACGAGCTACGAGATAACTGAGCAAGGGTTTTGCAAGAAGTCTAAGTATAGCAAACCCGAGAGAGGCGAGACATTCACCCAGTTCATCAGTAGGACAAGCAATTATTTGCAGTGATGGGTGGAATATGGTAAAGTCATTAGGACATTTGAGGGTCTTATCGATTTCTTGTTTCGAGACCAGCTATTGACAACTTGTGGCAAGGAGTTATATCAGTTCTTGAGGGAAAAGTCCTTCATGAATATATATGACATGACCACACAGGCGGATTTATTCTCTGAAGCTTGGGGAGGTTCTCAGAATGTCATCTCAAGAGACAATAAAGGTGGGAATCAGGCTAAGGACCAAAAACCTAGGGTCCCTGAAAAACCTGGTAAGGATAACAAGGGAAATTGCAGGGACAAGCAATGTTTCGCATGCAAGGAGTGGGGGCACATTTATCCCAATTGTCCTAAGTGAAAGGGGTTAATCCAGAGAGTCCCCATTGCCATTGAAGGCAGATGGTCAGTAGGTGGAAAATGTGCTAATTCCCAGCATGGGAACTTGGATACAGTATACAATACAGGGGTGCATGCAGGGATTGGTCAGGATGCTATCCAATAGATCGGCACATGTATTTTCCTCGAGGCAAGGGTACTGATGGCCAGTGATACTGTCAATGGACAAGAAGTCACCGTTTTATAAGACACAGGGTGTACTATTGTGGTAGTGAGACGGAGCCTCATTTGGGATGACCAATTGCTTGGTTTTAAATCAGCCTGTATGCTGCTAGATCAAACAATCAACCATGTTCCCATCGCAAGGATAGGAATCGAAATGCCTTTCTTGACCGGAACTGTCAAAGTGTTGTACATAGATAACCCTATCTATGAGCTAATGATTGGTAATGTTCAGGGCTCTAGACTCCCAACTATGTTGGATTTCCGGTTCCCAATCATCCAAATGGTGCAGACCAGATCGCAGGTGAAGAAAGATAATCAGCCTGTGCATAAATTAAAAGTACCGAAAGCCATTACTGATGTCTCCCGCAAAGAATTTTTGAACGAGCAGGAACATGACGCGTCTTTAAGTGCAACCACAGAGAAAGTTTTATCTGGTACCCTGAAGAATTGTAAGAACAGGGTGGGGGTGGAGGTGTCCTCTATATTTCTATGTTGTAAAGGTTTGATGTATAAGGAATATAGTACGCCTGATGGTAGGATGTTCTTGCAACTAGTTGTTCCCCAGAAATTTAGGTCACACATTCAGGGTGGCACACGAGTATGGCAGGCCGTTTAGGTATGTAGAAAACTACTGATAGGGTGTTATGAGAATTTTATTGGCCTGGTGTCAATAGCGATGTAGCACGGTTTTGTCATTTGTGTGACATCTGTCAGAAAACGGTCTCTAAGGGAAGGATAACTAGAGTACCGTTAGATCAAATGCCCCTAATAGATACACCATTCAAAAGAGTGGCGTCGACATTGTAGGACCTATATTTCCACTTACAGATCGGAAGAACCGATACATCTTAACTCTAGTAGATTATGCCACTAGGTACCCAGAAGCAATAGCTTTGCCATTGATCTAAACAGAACGTGTAGCTGAAACGTGTGTAGACATGTTCAGCAGGGTTGGAATACCCGAAGAGGTTCTTACAGATTGTGGTGCGCATATTCACCTCAAATCTTATGGCCAAAATTAGTAGGTTGTTGTCCCATAAGCAGTTACGAACAACACCATATCACCCTATGTGCAATGAATTAATGGAGAAATTCAATGGGACGTTAAAACAAATATTACGACGGATGTGTGCAGAAAGACCTAGGGATTTGGACAGATATCTGAACGTGATTCTGTTCACGTATCGTGAGGTTCCTCAAGAAAGTATGGGCTTCTCCCCATTTTAACTATTATACAGTAAGACAGTTTGTGGTCCTATGCGTATTCTACGCAAACTAGGGTCAGATGAAGTCGCGAACGAGGAGGTTAAGACCACTTACCAATATGTAGTAGATTTGTGTGAAAGGTCAGAGAATGCATGTCAGATGGCACAAGATGAGCTCACAAAATCTAGTCATAAGTACGCAAAGTATTACAACCACGGAACGCAAAGTAAGAAATTTGATGTAGGCAATCGAGTGTTGGTGCTTCTCCCTACAAATAAAAACAAGCTGTTAGTCCAGTGGAAAGGGCCTTATGAAGTCAAACAAGTTAAGGGCGAAATGGACTATATCACTGACATGGAAGGTAGGTTCAAGACATTTCATGCCAATATGCTGAAACTTTACTTAGAAAGACCTGTTCAAACAGTTGATAAAGGGGTCTTGAACGTAGTATGTACTGCAGTCATTGAAGATCAATCATGTGACAAACCAGAATTTGTCTTCAGTACTGAAACGTCCCTTGAATACACCATCGACGTAGGGAAAGAGGGTATAGATCAGATGAGTGTGTGCCTGGATTTACCTGGGGGTCAGCATACACAGATTTGGGAAGTTTTGTCCAAATATCCCAATGTGTTTATGGACAGACCAGGTGTTACTGGGTTAATTCAACATGAGATAAAGTTGAACACCTCAGAGCCGATCAGGATTAAAGGATATCCAATACCCTTCAATGTGCGGGAGATGATCAATGAAGAAGTGGGAAAAATGTTAGATCAAGGAGTGATCGAACCTTCCAGTTCCCCATATTCGTTCCCCATTGTATTAGTCAGAAAGAAAGACAGGATGAACCGTTTTTGCATCAATTTTCAGCAATTGAGCAAAATCACCATGTTTGATGCAGAACCAATGCCAGACATGGAGGACTTGTTCTCAAAACTAGCAGGGCACTGACACATTTCAAACTTAGATCTTACCAAAGGACATTGGCAGGTACCAATCACTGATAAGGCCTGCGTGTTAACTGCATTCGCGACTCCCAAAGGTCTGTATCAATTAAAGGTCATGCCTTCGGTTTAGTCAATGCTGGTGCATCATGCATTCATCTTGTGCATAAACTGTTAAATGGTATGGAAAACGTTGACAGCTTCATAGTTAATATCTTCGTCTATACATATACCTGGCAAGAGCATGTTAGAGTATTAATTGATCTGTTTGATAGACTCTGCGTGGCTAATCTCACAGCTAGACCCACCAAATGCAGCATAGCCTATTCTAACTTGGAATGCTTGAGTCATCTTGTAAGTGGTTTAGGTCAGTTGAAACCTCACCCAGACAAAATAGGAGCAATCAGTGATGCCCCCAGACCAGACACTAAGAAACAAGTAAGATCCTTCCTGGGTTTTTGATTGGGTTCTAAGGGAGATTTGTTCCCAATTTTGTGGCTATTACTAAGCCAGCCTATTTAGACTTGACTAGGAAAGAGCAGCCCAAAAATGTTTCCTGCGGGGTGTGCCAGGAAAGAGCATTTAACACTTTAAAAGGGAAACTGATAAGTGCGCCAATCCTAAAGTTGGCAAAACTGAGTGAAACTTTTGTGCTGAGGACTGATTCGTCCAATACGGGACTAGGGGCTGTTTTGCTACAGAAGCAAGAGGGGATGAAAATTGCCCATTGCCTATGCAAGTAGGAAATTGCTCCCTTGGGAGCAAAACTACTCTATGATTGAAAAGGAGTGTTTAGCCTTAGTATGGGGAATAGGAAAATTCCACACATACCTTTTCGGGAGAGAATTTATCCTACAAACGGACCATCAGCCGCTCTTATACTTGAATAAAGCAAAGGTCACCAACACAAGATTGATGCATTGGGCATTATCTTTACAGCCGTATAGTTTCTGAATTGATGTGATTCGATGGTTGGAAAATGTGGTGCTGATTTTTTAAGTAGGGTGTAATTAGCAGATCATTTTCTTTCATTATTCGAAATTGGATGTTTCAATAATTGCTTTTATTCACATTCCATGATTTTCTAAAAGTGTTGCCACATTTTTTAATGGAGGAGGTATTGTCATGGAATTGTATATATTCATCGTTTATTTATTATTTGGATCAAATACATATACTCAGGTTTTGTTTTTGTGTACAGCGTTACCCAAGGGTCGTTTATGTATATCGTTTATTATTTTGAAATGGTGAGTTCGGTTCATCCTATGATGCACGAGCAAAGTGCTTATGATGGGAAAACCAATATAACTAGAGTGCACAGGCAGTGTATGGCTACGTGGCCTGTGTATAAATTACCTCGTCGTAGAGTAAAACATCACATTACGAAGAGTCTTGTCAGTGATCAGTCCACTTTATGACGCGCAATCTCCAGCTATAGAGATGTATGAGTTAAATATTATTTTCCTACTTCTATTATAGGATATAAATTGTTTTACTATCACATTTATCTTGTATTTTAGGTTATTCCGACTTGTGTCATATAATGCAATGTTATAGTCTGTTTTCTAGTTTACCTGTATGTAACTTAACAGAATGATTATACTCGCACTAATGTTGTATTTATTAAGGAAGAAAAGGTGTTATATTATGTACTGTATGATTCTTGTCAGACACAGGTTCACTTCTGAACCTGATTATCACCTTGCAAAGTAGTCCTGATAATATAATTTGTATAAAATCAACTCATGTTTACAGTACATAATGTCCAATGTCATTATGTGCTGTTGTTATACATGACCGTGTCATTTGTAGTACACGGATTCGGATATTATATTTTCAGCTGACTGATTGATCATTGATGACTGGTGATTTATTGAATGGTGACTGGTGAATGCTGAGTGTAATGCTGAAGGA
Source organism: Megalonaias nervosa (assembly GCA_016617855.1). NCBI lineage: Eukaryota > Metazoa > Mollusca > Bivalvia > Unionida > Unionidae > Megalonaias > Megalonaias nervosa. The sequence continues at coordinate 62,836 of JAECUM010000483.1, read as the reverse complement.
GTGAAGGTGGGACTGTGTGACAGTTACACTGTATCTCCGTATATGCACCATATTGTAGATGTTCTTTAGCCATGGTGCTAATTTGGGTTGTGTTATACCCAGGGTGCTGCTGTCGGTGGGTGACGTCGGCCTGGAAGAAGATAAAGGTCATCACATGGTGAAGAACCGAGGCTTCTGGACCAATGGGTCTGCAGAGAACAAGAGATTCTGCAGAACTTGAGGCAGACCAGGAGGGGCAGACCATTCTGGGTGGCTCCTCAACCATTTGACAGATCATTGGGGCTGAGAAGACCTTTCGGATTTGTGTTCGACTCCGCAAGATACATGTCCCAATGTTTCATGTCATATTTCACTATATGAGTGAAACTCATCACATTTCACAGTTTGAGTGAAAACTCATAATATTTCACTATTTGAGTGGAAACTAATCATATTTCACTATCTGAGTGAAAACGTGTCATATTTCATTATTTGAGTGAACTGTATCAGTTTTGTGTGGAAATTGTCAATGTTTACGTATTATCATTTTTTCCATTGTTTGTGTGGATTCACTTTGAATCGTTAATCATTGTATCTTTTTACTATTTAAGGTTTTTTCTTGCATATCAGTACACATTTCATTTAAATCGAAATACATTATCAGGTTCATGCATATTTTGTTAAATATCCAATATTTGAATTTTGTTGGCGCACAAATCAAAGTCTTTTTCATTGAATCATTCATCAGTAAACATTGTATTTTCATCACCATCAAAAGTGTTCTGTTATAATCCAACTAAAACCCAGTTATCTTGTTACAATCAGTCATTATTATACACTGTACATCAGTCTTCAATATCATGCACTGTGAATCAGTGATCATTATCATGCTATGTGCATCAGGCTTCATTATTATACACTGTGCATTAGTCTTCATTATTATGCACTGTGCATCAGCAATTATCATGCACTGCACATCAGTCTTCATTATTATGCATTGTGCATGTCTTCAATATCATGCACTGTGCATCAGTTTTCAGTATCATGCCCTGTTCATCAGTCTTCAATATCATGCACTGTGCATCAGTCTTCAATATCAGTATAAAAGTAATGTTATAAGTAAACGAAAATCATAGGTATGCTAGCATATCCATATTTATGAGTCCTGTCATCTTGCAAGTATGACTCTGAACAGTAGTGAATTCTTTCAGTCAATTCAGATGGACAGACATCATTTTGACAAGTGTAATATACTGATATTGTGGAGAGAGTGTTGTAGATATTGTCAGCTGGACAAACAGCATATACTGATATTGTGGATAAAATGTTATAGACATTATCATAGTGTCATGGAATTGTTAAAACTTAATGTTTATGCATTATATCTGAATGAAAATATACTCTGGTTTCATTACCACATACAGTGTTGCTTGAGTAATATTTTAAGGTATTTAAAAAAAATGACGATGCTAATAATAATAATAATAATAATAATGACTTTATTTAAAGAAGCTCATATGGTCAACTGACCAATCTTCCATGAGGCCTTCTGCAATTATCTCTCTCTCTCTCTCTCTCTCTCTCTCTCTCTCTCTCTCTCTATATATATATATATATATATACACACAAAATGCACAATTTATATAAGATGAGGTGTCTTTAGACTAAACTAGATAATTGCTATACTGCTACAATTAAATATACATGAGGCTTTAAAGATGAATACATACAGGATTCATACAAAGAGTAGTAGTGAACATGTGTAAAACATTATAGGTGAGTACATAATATAACAATGTTTTAAAGAGGAGTAGTACTGAATGTAACAAAATCATACAAATGATTGTTTCTGTAGATGTTGACTAAGAAGTTTTTTGAAAGCTTGGCATGAATCAGCTGAATTTAAATAAGATGGTATGGAATTTCATAGTTTGGCTTGAGAGAAAACCAAAACTCTTCTTATAAAACTCTGAATGTGGTTTAGGTAAATATGAATTGTTAGCTAAGATGGATCTTAGTTCATACATATGTACATTTTCAACACATTTTAAGTTACATTTAAGATAATCAGGAGCCAATCCAAGTGAGGATTTATAAACTTGTAAACCCTTTTGAAACTAAGTTCTCTGCTGAAATGGAAGCCTATATAGGGTTTTAAAAAGATTTGTTGATGATGTATCTAAGTCAGCATCAAAAATAACTCAAGCTGCTCTTTTTCTGAAATTTCAGTAATCTTTCTTGATTTTCTATATTACCATTACCAGAGATAGATCAAAAATATTCTAGGTGTGGTATGATACATGTATTGTAGAATATCTTTCTCTGTTCTTGAGGGAGATAAGAATTTATTCTGCCCCAGTGATCATGGCTATTGATTTGGCTGCATTGTGCTCACACCAGTTATTTATTTGAACCAAATCTTTATTTAACTTTTTGCTAATCTCTGCAAACATGCTGATGGTGGATAGCTTAATGTGATATGGTAAATCATTGATGTACAGCAGAAAGAGTAATCATGTCCAAGAACTGATCCTTGTGAACACCTGACTTTATCAGTGTCTTATCTAAAAGTTTATTTACAACAGAAACATGTTCTCTGCCTTCAAGATGGGTTTGGAACCAAATTAAGCTTTCATGGTTAACTTGATATATGCTGAACTTTTCCAGCAGGATTTTGTGATTTACAAGGTCAAAAGCCTTTGTAAGGTCAAGAAACACTGTTCCTACAAGGTTACCTTGATCTATTGCTGTTAACCAATCATCCACCATTCTAGTTAGTATAGTCTGGCATGAATGTCCTTCATGAAAGCCTGATTGTGATGAATGTAGTAAATTAAAATATTCTGGGTAGTTTCTAAATTCATTACAAGCTTATCTTTCTAATATCTTTGAAAGTGATGATAAAACTTATAAAGGTCTATAGTTATTCATATCAGAAAGATCTCCCTTCTTATGTACTGGGGATACTTTTGCCAGTTTTAACCTGTTTCCAGGAAAGATACCTGTGGAAATACTTAGATTGAAGATGTACATAAGTGAAGGTGCAATCACTTGAGATGAGAGGTTTAGGAATTTAGTATTTGTATCATCTAAACCTGTAGCTGTTCCGACATCAGGTTTGTCTAATTCCTTTAAAATGAATTTAGAACTTATTTCAGGTAGTCTGAAGCACTCTTCTTTGCTAAGTTTTGCTTCTTTTAATTCATCACTAGAGAATCTTTTCTGAATAGTGAGATCCACAAGTTTTTCATTTATATTCACAAAGTAATTATTAAAAGCATTTGCAATTTCAAGATATTCTTGCTGAATATCAAATTTTCATCACTAATACATGTAAATGGTAGGTTATTGAAAGATTTGCCCTTCAAGTCATTGAAGGTTTTCCAAAGTTTTCTAGGGTTCTTTTTTGTAATACTATCTGATATTTCTGTGGAAGTAAAAGTTTTCTTAGCCTTTGAATCATTGACTTGACTTTTTTTTTCCATAAGCTGTAATTGTCAGTATCTTTTTAATTTATGAAATTTTGTCTTAATAGAATTCAGTATATCACCTGTAATCCAGCTGGGTGGAATTTGTTGCTTGACACTCTTGAAATTAATAGGAGCATGAGTGCTCAGGGTGTCAGTAAACATATCTATCCAACTGTCAAGAGCATCTGATGGTTTTACCAATGATGTATGAGCAAAGTAAAAACACTGAGAAAACTGACTACCATCCGTACTTGCTTATAAGTCGAAGCAAACTGCAAACAACAAAGATCTGGATCTGCCATAGCATAATGCGTCTGCAGATCTCGGTCTATGTTGTTTGTTCTACTAATTGCTCCTAAGAAACTGCATACACCCAGATCTGTTGGTGCATTATGCAACAGCAGATCTGGGTCTGTTCAGTTTGCAGATGGGCTCATCTTATAAGTGAGTACATATGGTACCTTAAGCTCTCTGGTTATGCTGTCCACTTTACAGGAGTGATCTTCATCTTGTAGAGCTGTTTTTGGATGTGGAGTCATTGAACTCAGGTGGGGGGGATTTCATGTAACCTGTATGCTACTGTCGATGGTGACATTGGCTCCGAGGATGGTATTGGCTTTCTCTGAGTGAGGTACCAAAGGTTCAGGACCAATGGGTATGCAGCAAATAAGGGAGCTCATGAGGGATCCTTCAACAGACTAGGAGGGGTGGTGGAACTGGAACTTTCTGATCATCTGCTGGTTGCCACAAGTTCCATGTGTTCCATTGTCTAGTAATATTCAATATCACTACATGAGTGAAATCAATTATTCAGTATCACTATTGGAGTGAAATCAAATCAATAGTATATATGTATAAGATATATCCTACTAGTATATGAAATATCAGTAATATATTTGTACAAATTCTATACTTTGATCACCCTTGGTGACAAAATAACACGTAATTCATAGTTTCATAAATCTTATAAATTCTAAACAATATTGATTATTCATGGTGATAGATCCATATATCAGTCATATTTGTTGATAAATTCAATATGTCGATTTTTGTTAAATTATTTGTTGAAGTTACATGATCTGATTTTTAGTTCCAGTTAGGAAAGATATCACTTCCTAATGTATCACTTTAACATCAATCCATTGTTGGACTTTATGCGCATGAGTTTGGTAACAGATTCAATCATCGATCAATTACATTATAAATAAACATCTCATTCATGAAATTAGCTTCAGTGTCTTCGCTAAAATATAATCCCAGCCTGACTTATTGTTACAATTAGTTTGATATTGTCAGTTTGACAAGTGTCACATCTCGATATTGTACAGAGAATCTCCTAGATATTAACAGTTATAAAATATTTCCATGCCAGCTTTACAGTCTTGTAAACATTGCTTCTATTTCGACCATGTCTTTCACATCTGTAACATTTGATAAACTCTCCGTGCTTACACACTATTGGTACACATCCATTCTCACTATAGTAGTAACAGTTACCATCATATTGTGAAAGTACATTTTTCCATTTCATAATTTGTACATATTGATTAATGTTCTTATGTAAAGCTGATTTACCTTTCTTACTGAGATGAATAACATCTTCAAAATACACACCAATTCCTTACATACCCATCTTTGCTCACCAACACACCATAGCTGGAGATGAAATATACCATCTGTATTCACTTATAAGTTGAGTCAAACTGTAAACAACAAAGATCCTGATCTGCTGTAGCATAATGTGCCTGCAGATCTGGGTCTATGTTGTTTATTTTACTGATTACTCATAACAAACTTCACAGACTTAGATATGATGGTGCATTATGTGATGGCAGAGCTGGGTCTTTGCAGTTTGCAGTCAGATTCAACTTATAAGCGAGTATATATAGTATGGACATAACTTCCATGATAAAATTCAGTGGCTGCACATAAGTCTGTTCGGGGGAAGATTTTCAGTTGGAATATTCATATAAAATGTGGTCAGTAAAGTCTGAATATCCCAACTATTATGTCGACAGCTAATATTTTCACCTATATGTATCATGATGTTGGTTTAATGGTCCAGTGCTACCGATTTCAGTTTTGTATGCAAATCCTTTATTTACGTTCCTCTAATGGTCTGCACATCCACAGTATTTTTTATAGCACTTGGGGTTTAATATGCTTTAAAATTGATCAGCCAATCAGAAGACTATGGTCTTTCTCTACTTGACGAGTTTGATGATCAGGTCTTCTACCATGGTTCTTGACACAACTCCTTTGCATCTGTTTGTTTGTCAGCAGTACTCTGACGTGAATTTCTTCTGCTGCTTGAGTACATGGTTAGAAGTGGTTTAAAATCTACTTTTTCTTACTAAGGTGTTTAGCATGAAGTTTATTTATGTAGTAATGGCTCATGTAAGATCAATGATAAATACATGATTAGCTGTGTGTAAACATTTGATGGATTATTTTGAAAAGACTTCAGTGTTTCAGGAGGCCCCGAGTGGCCAAGTGGTCTAAAGCACCCACCGTTCTGGATCACTTCTGTCTCACATCTGTCTGCATTCGTTTGAGTCTCAGGCTCGGCTAACATGGGTACATGAGAAAGTTTGCCAGTAGCTTCTCATGGGTCAGTGGTTCTTCCCGGGGTTTTCCAGGGTTCTTCCTCCACCAGTTATACTGGCCACCATGTATAGTCTATCTTGTGCTGAAAAATGACCTTAAACCCTACAACAACATCAATGTTTCATGTGCTCCAGCAAATATTTTACAGTGCAAAACCATATATTATCCAATGCTATGTTATTTCAAACAATCAGCATATATCCTTTTTTCTGCCAATAAATTATGGAATAGTTTTAAGTCTTTACATCAGCTGGATTAACATAAAATGTGGAAACCAACTGAGGAAAAAACCCTAAAATGGTTGAGATATGCAAAAGAAGAGAAAGAAAATAATTATATTACTGGAACACTGCACCCAGTTGGTGACCTGCATTATAAACGAGGGAACCTCACAATGATGGATATTCCAACAAGGCTGAGTATTTAATGATGTTAAATCAGACAATAATTCATATTGATGAGCATGAAACTGAAATAAAGCCAAATAAATTAGTACGGATAAATCAAAATTTGACCAATGTCATGGAACCTATAACTTAATCCACTTTATAAGAGGGTTAGCAATATAATGAGGGGATTTAATGTGTACTGATAATTACCATATATACTCGCTTGTAGAGTCAAACTAAAAAGAATCAAGATCCTGATTTGCCAATGCATAATGTGCCTGCAGATCAGTGTCTATGTTGTTTGTCCTAATGGTTACTTTTAACAAACTTCACAGTCCCAGATCTGTTGGCGCATTATGCAAAGGTAGATCTGGGTCTGTGCAGTTTGCAGTTGGACTCATAAGTAAGTATATGTGGTATTTCTGAATCATTATATTTACCACAGTCTCTTTGAGAGATTTATTCACAGGGAAAGTATTGGACACTATTAGACATTATACTGGTCTACACATATTTGATGACCCTGTTTCAAATATGGGCTACGCTAGTCCATGTTTTGTCAACTATGACTTAGGCTTAAAACAGCATGCAAACAAGAATTCATAAACAAAAATTTTCACATAATTCCGTACTGGCTTGGTGTAATAAGATAAAGATGAACATTAAAATTTCAACAATTGCACAATGCAGTCTGGGGTAAAATGCATGAGAATGAATAGTGTGCAAGCTGAGTACCTTCCCAATCCATGTTTTGTTCAGACCAATTATATGATTGACAGAACCGAGCTATGTCAACGTATCTGTATATATCTGTAATACACGTAGTAATATCAAACTAATGAGTCTAAAATATGTGTGTGTGTGTGTGTGTGTGTGTGTGTGTGTGTGTGTGTGTGTGTGTGTGTGTGTGTGTGACTTGGATTTTTAACATAGCTTTAACAATTTTTCAGTCAAATCTCTACAATGACTGCAGTGTTACAGTTTATAGTGATATCTAGCAGTGGGGCATCACGCTGCAGACATCTAGCATTATGTCACATCCAGTCACATCCTGACACCAGGCCAACCAGTCCTAACACTATCCTCTTAATGCTGAGTGCCAAGCAAGGCAGCTGTTAGTACTATTTTCATAAGTCTCTGGTATAACTTGGCTGGGGTTCAAACCTGCGACCTCCTGAATCTGAGGCGGATGCTCTAACCACTTAGACCACTGGAGTGATCTAAAATTAAAGTGAAAGTCAAAATGTAAGCGTAACACTTAAAGAGTAGATCTTGTAGCAGGACCTTTTCATTTAAATGCTAGCTGTTTTCTTACGACTTACCCATAATCTCATTCTTTGAAACAATGTAAAATATGGCTGATCAAAAATTGGAAAGAATTTTTTATTTACGTCTCTTACAAAAGCACTGCAAGTATTTTTATCAACACAGAACTATTTATTATATTCTTCTTATTATTTATTATCATATTTTTCATGCTTCTTGAATATTATATACACATGTATTACCATTACTATGTTTCTTGGTATATGTATGCATGTGTGTGTGCATGCAAAGGGTGCCCATGTCATGCTACAGTTGCAGTCAATATTCACTGTGGCAATAATCTTGATATATTCTGTACATAGTTATTAACTTTAATTGCTGTTTGCCTCACTAATTGTATTAATGTAGCAGAACCTAGTATTTTCTTCTCTTCAAGCAAATGATTAGGAATCTGGAGACAACAGCATTTAATAAGAGCTGATGAGTGCAGATTACTGTATGGCTTTAGCATCATATGCTGAATTCTGGGTATCATACAGGCAACAGTATGCTCCGAAATTTAACAAATGATCATGACATTTGTTGAAACTCCAAAAACATGAATAATATGCTTTACAAGAACATACAAAACTTTGTAGTCACTAACAACTAAGATTTGTTAACTCTAATTATCATATACCAGAAAAGCTTATGCAATGGCCTTACATTTGGTGTCTGGCATCCATTAGCAGGGGTTTGTTATTGCTACTAATGCTGAATGGATGGTCATATTTACATGGGCCTTTCCAAAGAAGACTCTTTAAGATGACCAGTTGGTTCTGAATGAAAATGGTGCTGATCTGACATCCAATATGGCCACCACAAAACTTGAAAATATTGTTATGACCTGAATAGATAATCCTATCAACATGAGGTCTTACTGAAAGACTTTTTATAATGTCTAGTTTTTCTAATAATTAAAATGGTGTCACTATTACATCACGTTGATCAAGAATATCAGAGCTGGTTTCAACACTCAGTGATTAGAATGAAGAAATTTTCTTATCTTTGATCCCAAGAAATTTTATTTTAGCTCACTAGAACATCAGCCTCTACAAGGGATCTTGTGATACCATTTGATTTTATGCTGTAAATTTATTTTCAAACACAAATTGTTAAAAATAAACCAAGATGTTCAGAAGAGAACTGACTTTCTATTGATGCAATTTAAAGTACTTGTTAAATTTCATTTCAGAATAAAAATAAAAACCAAAACAGGAGGATGCAAGTTCACACAGGTATTGGCACCGTAGAACAGAAAGGAATGCTTGGAACACATAATTGATACATTGTCTATTAATCGTTGTGACATCTTCTTTCTAGATTAGATAGGTAGGACCACTTTTTCAGTAAAAAAAGGACATCACTTACCTAACTAGCATTATCCACTGGATTCCTACCAGCCAATGGGGATTTGCCTTAATTCACAATTAAGAAACTGTCCATCGCATCATCTTTAAAGTATATATACTTACTATTACAAAGGTAGATATTCTATGAAGGTAGCATTGCTTTCTGGTTCTGTCCTTACCATCTTGGATCCTGCCCCTTTTATCATAACGTGTAAACCACTGATCTGCACTTATAATAGATCAAGTACATGTGACCAGAATGTTGTAATTATTTAGCCAAAATTTATCAAACTTGTTTCAAAATATAAAAAAAATTGCAAATGCGGTAAAGGTTTTGGCAATAATTCTCAGTAAATAAAAAATTTATAAACTTGGTCAGGGTTTTAAAAAGAAATATATTCTTCTTAAAGCATGGTCTTTTTTTGCACACAATTAAATATCTAAAACAAATTCTGATACTTCCATATGTTTATTAGTATTCATTAGAGATGCTTTGTTATTAGTCAAGAGGCTACATTGCATTAGACTGCTTTAGTGGCCAATGTAATTAGAGTGTCCGCCTCAGATGCGGAAAGTCATGGGTTCGAGCTCTGGCTGAGTCATACCAAAGACTTATAAAAATGGTACGAGCAGCTTCCTCGCTTGGTGCTCAGCGTTAAGAGGTTAGTGTTAGGACTGGTTGGCCTGGTATTAAATGGGTTTATGGGTTAAATGGAGAATAGCATTATGGTGTCAAAGGTGTTTATGGGATCAAATGGAAAATACTATGTTAAATGGGTCTGTAGGTCTGACTTGGGAATGATATTATGGCACTTGTTTAGGGTCAAAAGTTTATGGGGTAAAAACATTTATGCGGACAAAAGTGTTCATAGGGACAAGGGAAGATGTTAACTTTATGATTCCTATAGGCACCTAAACCTACATATCATACGAAAGTTGTTGTTGTTGTTGTTGTGGGGCTTAATGCCATTTTTCAGCACACGATAGGCTATACATGGCGGCTAGTATTAATGGTGGAAGAAGAAACCGGGAAATCCCCGGAAAGAACCACCGACCCACGAGAAGCTACTGGCAAGCTTTCTCACATATCCACATTCGCCGAATCCTAGACTCGAACCCATGCAGACAGAGGTGAGATGGCAGTGATCCGTAACGGAAAGCACTTCAGACCACTCCGCCACTCGGGGCCCCTTCATACGAAAGAGTATCATGTTAAAAAAGTGATGAAATTACACAAACATACTATCCAATACACCAACTATACTATCCAACAATCCATACAAACTATCCAAAATCCCTTTCCCAATGACTGACTGGTGTGCATGTGTGAGTGCTTTTTTAAGTAATTTCTGCCTACTATAAAAATCAAGACAAAGAGACATGTTTTCTGTGGTATATTCTCTTTTTTTATCCCAATGAAAATTTCATAACATTACAAAAAGTCCATTTTATTCTTTCTTTCTTTCCTTCTTTCTTTCTTTCTTTCTTTCTTTCATTGTTGATCCATTTAGATGAATTTCTTCACCTGCATGGTTCTTCCTATTCTGCTGTCATTTTTTTATTTCTTGCATTTATTAACAGGCATGAGTTCTTCTTCTGTTTCTAAAATGTCTCCTCCTCCTCCTCCTCTCACTTCCTTTCCTGCTTGTTCTCTTATTTCTCAGGACAGTCAATACCAATGTCATTTTTGCTGAAAAAAATGATTACAGGTATCTTTACGATCTATTTTCTCATATGTTTCCTTTCCTTTGATGTTGTGGACATTCTGGAGTCCAGTGTCCTTTTTCTTTACAGATATAGCAGGTATATTGATTTTAATCTCAAGAGGAATAGTCCGTAGTCTCATCTGAAGTATACTTTCGAATGACTCTCTGCAAATCTCTGTCCAGAATGGCAATATGTTTTGACTCTTCCATCTTCACAGTTTTAAAGGTGAATGGATACCATTTACTCTTATGGTAAGAAACTCACATTATATACAGAGAGCATTGTGCGTATTCGAATTACATTTTGGAATCAAGATGAAACTATCACATTAATCCAGTGAAAAACCAGAAGAAGAAGCCAAGAGGCAATGACAACATATTTCCGTGTCACCTTATACACTAGCTGAAGTGTTAGGACAAGTACATTTTTATGATTTCAAAAATGACATGAGTGAACTTGAACCAACACCCTCAACTTCCACAAGGCCAGGATATTCTAGATCTACCAAAACCAAATATTGTTAAGTGGCTCCAGAAAATGATTATCACATTCAAGAGATGAAAAAACTGACTCCAGAAAATTTAGAACCATGGCTGACACATACACAGTGAAATTTAGAGTTTAGGTCTGAAGCATCACCCAAGAAAGTAGAAAGTTTCATTACAGATTTGTGGGATTCCTTGTTCAAGACACTGAAATGACAATGCCAAGCTAAAGAGGATGATCACTGGAGACTTTCCATCCATCATGACAATTTGAAGTCCCTATTTGAATCAAGTTTAGTACACCAACAGAATGAACACCCTCCAAAGTCATCAATAAAATTCAACACGGCCAACGATGAGTTAAAAAACTACTCTTCACATGACCCCCAGTTTACCTCCTATAGGTAGCAGGCCATGCAGAGTGTTATTGGTGGATGACATCTTCACTACCAACCGCAGTATCATCCAAATTGACAATTCCCATGACCAGATGTGTTTAACCCATGCCATCGTCGTGGGTTGTACGTATGTAGACAAGAACGAGACTACAGAATGGAAAAGAGCAAGAGAGAGCATTCAACAATCAGACAGAGCCAAGCAACAAAGAGAAGCATAACTCCTGTTACAGCAGGCAAGCATATCTAAAGAGACTGCATGTAGCATTCCTGAAATGCAAAAGCTTCAAGACGTGCTGGCTCCTTGCTATTCGTTGAAAGTGTATCCTCAAGTGGTTATCAGAGCTCTCATGTTACGAGTGCCCAATTTCTCAGACAGAAAAATACATTCATGTGTATCATCAACATCATTTTGATACCATTACTAGTATCACATAATTTCTCAGATACAATTATCATTGTTTGAAATGTGACCAGGGATTTTGCAGTTGGGACCAAGACATTCAATGCAGAGAGAGTTAGTGGGGTCGTTTAGGGTCCAACCATGTATTCCCGAAGGAAAAGAACAAATTTATTGCTATTATTGCAAGTGAACCTTTGTCGGTTTCACTTGTTACAAACAACATTGCATGAAACATGAACAGCAGAAAGGTGCTTCAGAGTTATTGAGATTCTACTCCACTTGTGGACATCTTATTCGAATCAATAATCCAAGACACACCTTTGTCCAGGAAAGAAAAATGCCATTTTTGTGACCAAATTGTGGACTTTGAACATCAATGCTACATCTAAAAATATGAGAATGAACTGGAGGAAGACATCAAAGAAGACCAGCACAAATAGAAAAAGGAACTAAAAGATTTTATCTTTTTCACTTTGAACAATAGTAAGAGACTGCGTTCACGTTCATTATTTATGCGTAGATCATCAGGCTTGCAAGAAGTGCATACAAGAACCTATATTTTTTTCATTGTCCCAATTGTAGTATAAGATTCCAGGGCACACGAAAAAATATTTGCCCAATGGATTATAAAACCTACCAATGACACTTGGAGCAAGGAGGACATCCTGCATTACAAGTACTGCCATCGATATTCTGCAATCATGGCTCACAATTTCTCAGGATATGACGGACAATTTCTTATGAAATATTATTCAGAACAAGGCACTGAATGCCCCACAGTTGCCAAGAATGGAGCCAGACTCATCCACATGAAACTGGGATAAGTACAGGTTAAAGATTCCATGAGTTATTTTACCTTGCTTTTGAATATAATATCTAAATCGTTTGGAATGACAGAAATGGCCAAAGGTTATTTTTCACCTTTTTCAATACCGAAACTAATCAACACGCCCTCTTGCATAAACCTCACGTTAACTATTATGACCCCAATGGTATGCATACAGAGCAAAAAGAAACATTTTACACTTGGTACCAAACTCACTATTCAAACCTGTCTGACGTTGAAATAATGCCGATCTGATATGGACATTTTACGCCACTGTTGTCGACAATTTCTATTATGGATCAAGGAGGTATTGATCTCCTTTTAAGGAATCTTTTACCATCACTAAAGAGTGTGGATAAGTGTACCAAAAGGAATTCATGCCTGAGAACAAACTAGCCATCATACTGCAACCCCCAGACTTACCTCTCTGTCAGCCGTCGATACTCAGCCAAAGCTTTGCACTGGAAGCATTGTCTGAAAGTGAAGACAAATTGATCCAACATGCTAGAAACAGGAGAGAAAAGAAAATTGGAAATCTTCTTTGTGTATGGTTATAATTTAGAAAATACCAAGATCATCTATGAATTCCAGGGATGTTTAAGTCATGGATGCCACAAGTGTTTCCCTTAATGAAACCTGTAAATTAAGTCCTTTCTGAGAGCTCACCAAAGAAGAGTTGTACGAGTAAACATACCAATGATGCCTTAAGTTAGAAAAGCAATGATAGCAAGTGGTAGAAATGTAGGAGCACGAGTATGATCGATGTTTCCAAACCGATCCCAAATTTATATGCATTGCCAAAAGCTACAACGTATTGGACATGGAACCTTTGAATCCACGCTAAAGTTTGTTTGGAGGAAGAATCAATGAGACATGCTTGCTGTATGACGTAGATCAGTCTTAAGGAAAAGAAATCTAATACATCGATATGTGTTCTTTATATCCTTGGGTGTGCAAATATGCTAGATTCCCTACAGGACACCCTGAAATGTTTCCAGAACACACCCACATGGAACACATTCATCAGTACAAAGGATTTATCAAATGCAGTCTTACCTCCAAAGCATCTGTATCATCCTGTCTCACCACCCAAGGAAACTGATTTTACTTTATGTCGTACATGTGCTGAAACATGTAATCAAGTACAATCATGTTGCCACACAGAGGAAGAATGTGCTTTGACTATAACGAATAACTGCAGCTTTCAATGAATAGGTGATATCAGTCCCTAACCTGAAAATCAACATCATCACAGGTAAGGGGCGATTTATCGGTCTACGTAGCGATATGACTGAAAAATTGTTAAAGCTACCTTAAAAAATCCAAATCACACACACACACACACACAAATGGGAGTATAAAGTCTCGGTTTAACTAGAATATGCTATATAGTCTCTGCGCTGTCACAAGACTTTTCTAATTTGACTTTGCATGACTCTGTCAGGCTTTGTGTGACTTTGCGAGGCTTTGTGTGGCTTTGTCTGACTTGGCAATATTTAGTAGGACGATGGAGAAGACAAAGAAATTAAACTTCGGTGTCTCCTTTTCCAACTACTTCTACTTCATCATTCATCGTTATGCCTGCCAAACCTGATTTAACACACTTGTTACTTAATTTGATGAAAAAAATGGAAAACCTGCGGAGATGACGGTGTCTTCTTCTTTAGCTGCTGCTGTGGCAGCAAAAAAGAGGCCCCATCCAAAAGCAAAGTCCAAGACAGAACAGGTTTGTTAAAAAGTTTAGTGGATTTATTCAAACAAGAACAGTTACAATTTAGTCCGTGAGAACACCTCATTATTGAGTAGTGCCCTTCATAAAGTTGAAACAATGTTCCAACAATCTGTGGGGATGAATTCCAGTATGAAAAAGAAGTGTGTGATACGATTAACTTCAGAGTTTTCGCTCCTGAAACAAAAGATATCACCCAAAAGGATTGCATATCATCCTCCTACTCCCAAGATACAAACCTTCCTCCAAATAAGGAAAAAGAATGGAACTCTCTCCCTGATGAACTAAAAATTGGGATGTTTTGTCAGTACTGACTAAATTCAGTCCTCTGATGCCAAACATATCATTTAAAAAGCACCAAAAAAAAATCATCAATACCGTGTGAATGTTGTTTGAATATGTTTGAAGGAAGGGTACCTTTGTCCACGATCAGAAACAACACCTAGGAAAACATCTGAACGTTCTTCGCCAAATGGTAAAAAAGAAAATACCGATCACTAAAACAAATTTTGGTTCAACGTGAAGGATTTCTAATGATGCTGATAGGACCCTTATTAAAAGTGGCTTCTCCTTTGTTATGATCCATTGCTGGTCTACTTTTAGCAGGCGTCATGAGATAAGAAGGAAGAAAAAAAAAGAAGATAAAAGGGGAATCTTTTCTGAAAAGACATACTGGTACCTTTGAATCTTATGGATGAATGAAAGTTCACTTTAGTTCCATACAAATGATGGATAGAACTGCATCGTTGGTACTAGCAACGGATATTACATTTACCCCCCAATTCTAATCTCACTGTGATCTCACAGTTACAAGAAGAATTACAATCGTTGATGGATCAAACTGATTTGAAGGCGTTCATGAAAAGTGAATCCAAAGTCATCAAGAGAGATGCGGCCTCAAAGATGGAAGAAGAAGAAAAAAGAAAATGAGAAGTGTTTCAAACTCCATCCATTCTAATACACAGTCAGATTGCAACTTCCTTGTTGACACCTTCCCTACTCCCAGATGAGAAGAAATAAAAGCTTCGGTCAAAAACATGATGACAGAACCATCTTCTGCAGAAGAACAATTGATGCACATGTTACACATATCCATTTGATGAAAATTTTCCAGGGGTCAAACCAAAGTGGTAGGCATCGATCATCAATGGCAGGCCGACTTAGCTGATGTCTCTCATTTGGCAAAGTACCAATGTGGTTACAAATATTTGTTTTGTGCCATTGACCTGTTTTCAAAATCAGTTTGGGTCGTTTCTATGACTTCTAAAACAAGTTCAGAGTTAGTACGAGCTTTAAAACTGGATTGAAACAAAGCGGTCATCACCCTCTACAATGAGACAAAGACAGCAAATTTCTGAATCAAATTTTTCCAAAGAATTGAAAAAAGACATTCATTTTTTTTCACCACTGAAAATTCTGAAATTAAAGCCATTGTCATGGAACATTTTCAAAGAACTCTGAAAGAACATATGTGGACATGTTTTAAATATCAACGCCCTCAAGTACAGTGACGTGTTACCACACTTTATCAAAGCTTACAATCAATCGTAATATCGTAGCATCAAAAAAGGTGACCCCCCCCCAATGAAACAAAACAAAAACAAAAGCGAAGTGATGCTGTTTGATTGTTTGGAATGTCACCTACTACCCTAAATAAACAAAGAAGATTAAAGACGGGAGAATTGGTTAACATTAGAAAATCAGTCACCTTTGATAAAGGTTATTTGCCTAACTGGACAAGTACATGGTTGTGATCCTCCCATCTGTAAGTTAGAAGACATTAACAGTGAAATGTTAAAAAGGACATACTACTTGCCTGATTACAATGAGTGATAAAAAAGAAGACATGTAAAATATCAAAAACATTCTCGATCGAAGAACACATAAAATAGGCTAACGCCGACTCAAAGAAGTAAAAGTGCATTGGAAAGAATATCTATCTAGGTTTAAATCTTGGACTGCCACTTCACAAGTCATCAACTATAAAAAGAAGTAACCATCATGCTGCAAAACACAGCAACTACCTCTTCTTCTCAGAGTTCCTCTCTTCATGAACTACATAAGCAACCTCTTTGGATGTGGTGTGGAGAATGTGTGCCAAAAATTCAAATTGTCTTTATCTGACAAATCTTTGACTGAATTATGTCATTGGAGCAGCCATTGCCAATTGGAGTTCGCAACAAGGAGAAAAACAACTGTAGACCATTTTACGCAGCAGTTGTATTGGTTATCTTCTTCCCAATTCTTCCTTGAAATATTGTACAAGCAGTAACAACAGTAGCCTTGCAACCAACATCAGTCACAACAACAGCAGAAACAACTGTCTTTGGAACATTTAGAAATTCATTCTCCTTTGACATCAAGTTACTCCTTGGAATCCAGAACCATTGAATTATGAACGACCAATTTTATTTAATTTTATCAAGTGAAAGTTCTATGAATGTGTTTCCCAGCAACACCTCATGTTGTTTGACGATCAAATTACCACAAGCCTCAAGCCATAAAATTACCTTAAGTCATTAACTTGGATTATGAAGCTCATTGGAAGTACTTTGGTAAAAATCATTCTTTCCATACAATTCCTGAATGTAAGTGGAAATTAAACCATGTTTATCATCAAAATCCTCGACAAACAAGTTCAAGATTACATGGACAAAAATGATCCTCAATTGAATATCTTTTCCATAAGAATTCCTGCGGGCTATAACTTTACTGCTCAAAATCTCTTTGAAATGATTGTCGCTATTTAAAACGATCAGTTTTGAAAAGCTCTGAACAAAACTCGGTGAAGTGTACAGATCAAATACATTTAAATTGCTCGTTGTCTCCATTTAAATATTTCCAATAGTAAACTGCTGTCTATCGCTGACTACGGAAAAGAAGCCAAGAACACACATCTGGATACTTCCATGGTATGGAAAGCTTACACTCTAGAAAAGTTCAAAGATACAATGTTGACTGTAGATAATGATCCAGACCACAATGTTGGATTTAACAACCACTGAAATAAAATCAAACATGGGTACAGTTTAGAACTGAGGGATTGTTTGCATTTGGATATGTAGTTGCAAGACAAGTATCAGTTAATGTACGTATGAGACTGAATCGAAGTAGATCTGGCTCCCATTTGATGGCTAATGCAAACAAGTACAAAACTATCATTGAAGTAGCCTGTGCGGAAGTTTTACCTAAAGTGGGAAACAACATTAGTCAAACTTTGAGCAGAAGGTCAGCCAATTGTCCGAAATGACAAGTGGAAGTGAAAACTTTTACCACTGCCTCTGGACTATGATCCAAGATCAAAGATCGTGTTTACCAAGGGCAGTTACCCAACCGTTTACTCACTGGCATAGTCAACAATGTGGCCCTCAATGGAGCCATCCATCAAAATCCTTTTGAGTTCCAACACTTCAACGAATCCAAGATAGAAGTTATTAGAGATGGCCAAACAATGTGTACCAGAACCTTTGAACCAAAGCTTGCCCTGACAAATTACTTGAAATTTTACTTGACATTGTTTAAAGCAACCAGACAGTTAGGTACCAACAGTAGCCATGGTTTTGTACGATGATTATGCAGGAGGATATGCCTTGTGGGATTTTGATTTCACTCCAGACCAAAGCAGCGATAAAGGACATTTCCACCCTATATAAAAACACGCCAACTTTGTGTGAAACTTCAGTTTGCAATAACTCTGGCCAACAGGGTGAAGGTCATCTTGTGTGCATAATTTGACAATACTCTGGAAATCTACAGTTTGAAAGAAGTGATTCTAGACTATTAGAAACAAAGATGGAACATGAAAAACCTATGGAAATAGGTGATGAGGATGTTTCTGAGCCAGAAGAAGAAGACAGAATCACAATCATGATGTTGAGGTGGCCAGAACAAGAACTACATTTAGTATCCTGTTTTGCTACTGACCTGCCTCAAAGAATTGCAGGTCTCAGAAAAGAATATTGTTTTGAATGTCAAAACACAAATCCCAGTAAGATTCAACAAAACAAACATATGATGATGAGTCAAGAAGAAACACTGGATGAGTATCTGGAAGAGGTCTGGAGTCCAAAGACATTTTGAGAAAGGAGTATAAAGTCTTGCATGACCATTCCTTACCTCAGTTGACTTCTCTTGAGATCAAACACATCTAAGCTATCTTGCAACAGAGTACAGAAACAAGCCATGGTTAATTTACTTAATCAAGGACTTATCATTACCTTAAAAACTCAAAAGAACAGATACCTGGGAACTTCATTACCTTCTGATACACAGTTCATACACCGCTTCTTGGAATCCTGTGGTTTGTGCTAAAGATGAACTTCCCCATTGCAAACCTAAAGACACTGAAGCATATGTCAAGAACACAGGTGACAGTTATCAAAAAGGAACCTGTTGGGTAGCTGTTTACCTTTCCAATGTTCATGGTGTGGACTTTTTGATTCATATGGATTACCTCCTCTTGAAAACATCATTGACTTATGAGAAGAAATGCTGTATTAACTAGATAGTATAAAAAGTTTGATAGTATAAAAAGTAGGTATTTGATAGTACAGGTGATGTATTGGATAGTTTGTTTGTGCAATTTAATCTCTTTCATTTATATCACACCTTTTTCTTCTGATAGTAGGTGGGCTTTTAGACACTACACTACATTGTGGACAGTGTGTATAGGGTGTTGGATAGTATTGGTGGCATATTGGATAGTATGCTTGTGTGATTTCATCACTTCTTTTACATCATACCCTTTAATCTTATAGTAGGTATAGGTGTTTACAGACTACACAAGCCATTTTGGATAGTGAATATGGGGTGTTGGATGGTAGATAGATATTCCAATGTTAAGTTTTTGTAGACCCTTGTAAGTTTTGGAAAGTAATCAAAATGTGGATGCTGGATTGTATATGTAGTGCATTTGGATAGTAATAAAAAAGTGGGAATTGGATTATATTTGCCTTATGTTTGGATCGTAATCAAAAAGTGGGTGCTTGATTGTGTATATGGTATACTGGAGTGTAATCAAAAGGTGGGTGCTGGATAGTACTCAAAAATGTGTGTTTGAAAATATTGGAAAATGTTAAAATTACATTTCCCATATGAGCCCCATAAATTTTTCAAGATAGAAACAGCCCATAGGAATCACAAAGTTGAAATTTTCCTTTGTTCCTATGAACAATTTTGTTCCCATAAACTGTTGACCCTATAAACACTTCTGATCCCATAATACCATTCCCATGTTAAACCAATGGACCCATTTAACATAGGAATTCCCATATGACCCCATAATCACTTTTGACCCCATAAAGCTATTCCCATGTTAAACCTAAAGAGCTATTTAACATAGGATTTCCCTTATGACCCCATCAACACTTTTGATCCTATAATACCATTCTCATGTTAAACCTATCAACAAATTTAACATAGGATTCCCCATAGGTACCTTTAGTGGAGCTTATTGAGGTCAACTCTAACAATGTTACTATGTAACCCAAATTGTGGTCAGCCACTTGTAACAATGTTACCAATTGACCCCATCAACACTTTCTGAGCCTATAATAACATTCCCACCTTAAACCCATGGGTGCCTATATAATTATCATTTGACCCCCACATAGGCTCCTGCCTGTTAAACTATGATAATAATAATAATAATAATAATAATAATAATAATAATAATAATAATAATAATAAAGACTTTATTTAGAGAAGGTAACTCAGTTAGTTACAGAACTAATCCACCTTGAGGCCTTCTATCCATTATGTACAATATATACAGTATATACAACACAATGTGAAGAATCTGGCTTGACACTAAATAATTAAGTGATTTTAAAAGTCAAAGTATCAAGCCTGGAACACATGCACAGGCATCTGTGAATACATAACATAAACATATATAAAATATAAAATATCATCCTGCATTGAAAAATTCAACTGTGAAAATGATGCAAAATTGCAGAAAAGCAGGCGGTATATATTGTATAGAACTGTTCAATTTTCTAAAGATTTCATCCATTTGAGACATTGATTATGAAAAGAAGAAATGCTAGGAGCCTGCCTTATGTCACTGGGAATGTTGTTCCATACCAGTGGACCAGTATATTGAAAACTTTTTAAACAATTCCTTCTTTGGCCTTGGTATAATGTAATTTTTGCTTCTTACGGACCTTAAATTTGGAGTACCATCAGCATCTCTTTGGTGAAAGATATTGCTTAGATAGACAGGAATGGCTTTTCTGAATACTTTATACATCAATCTGGCCTTTCTAAGAAATATTCTTTCATGTATTGTTAAAACCTTTATATTATTCATTGCATCCTGGAAATTGTCTATACATTGATCTAGAATTAAATGGCAAGCCCTCTTTTGGAGTCTTAAAAGTGTTGTTATGTTTGAATTAGAGTCATTACCCCAAATTACATTACAATAGTCCAGATATGGCTGAATATAACTTTTATAAAAGTTGACCCGATGCTGAAGAGGAATGTGTTTTGATTTTTCCTCAGTAGCCAAAGATAAGAATTAACCTTTCTGAAAGGTGTTCAATATGAATAGACCAAGTAAGATCGTTATCTATGAATACACCAAGAATTTTAACCTGAGAGGTCATATTAAGGCTCACATTGTCAAATAGAACCTGGAGTTTGTTGCTATCTAGCCTTGCTCATTTTTGTTGCATTGTGACTAGTAGGGCTTTCGTTTTTTCTGTATTTATGATCATACTGTTTTCCTTGCACCATACTTGAAGTCTGCCGAGAGCATCTTGTAAGTTATTTTTAAGTACTGTTTTGGTTTTACCCATCTCAGACAGTGTAGTATCATCTGCATAGAGGTCAGTGGAAGAAATTAAAGTTCCAATCTTACGAGGTAAGTCATTGATAAAAAGAATGAATAACAGAGGTCCAAGGATAGAGCCCTGTGGTATTCCACAATTAATACTTTTACTTTGAAAAAGTTAACCATATAAAGATACTTTTTGCACTCTATCAGTTAAGTAAGAAATAAACCAGTTTAGGCGAGTTTTCACTGCATTGATAGATTTTTAGTTTTTCAAGCAAAATTTCATGGTCTACAAGATCAAAAGCTTTACCAAAATCATTTGCCTATATAATTATGATAAGACTCCCAATTCACTCATATAACTACTCACAGTTATGAAAAATAAGCTATGAACCAAACCTATATAACCTTTGGTATGTACTATACTTTGGCTGCATGCCATCAACTTTAAATTTTACTATTTGCCTTCTGAAGTAAATTTTTGCTGAGAGCATAAAGTTGTCATTGTTGATATTTTGGGTTTAATGCCATTTCTCAGCGCAAGATAAATCAGCATTGAGACAGTGGCAATGTATATTTGTGATAGAGACACTTAAGTTTAAAATTATGATCACCATGATAATGCTGAAAAATTTTAAATAGTTACCAGAATATGTTTCTTTTATGTTCAGCTCATACATCTGTCATGGCTAGATATGGATTTCTTCAATGGATATAAAATGAAGGTTCCATTGACCCTATTATAATAGTTTTCCCTGACTGGTTAATTTTTATAGTAATAAGTACTTTCCAGATGCTTCATGATAACAGGTGGCTATGAATGTGGAAGTTTGGGTATTTGTTAATTCCATGCTATAGTGCATGTATCCAAAGAAGACCTGTACTAAGAACAGTCTGAAAAATAAGGAACTCCATACTTCAGAACCTGAAAATCATCCTGCTGGTATTTAGACTAGCATCACTTACTTGATGATAACCTGTTGGATCCATATTGATTTATTGTTTTGTGAACTTTTCATGACACTTTTTTCATTTTTTTCTAAATGTATAGGAATTTTGGAACATGTATACACTAATAATAGTCTGGAGAAAAATTCAAAAGATACACTTTTCTGGTCTGGGTTCAATTCACAGCATTTAAAACCTGTTTCAGGTCAGTTGTTCCAAGAAGCAATGATTCTTAATGAAAATTTTATCTTAACTCAAAATTATGTCATCTTTTGCAAAGACTAATTGAATTTTATCTATTCCTAGTGATGACTTCATCTCTTTATTTGATATCAAATCAATCCTAAGTCACAACATTGACCACTCACCCACTGTGTCTATCTCTAAGTTTAGCTTACTATAACTATATGACATGTTTTAAAGAGGGGATGGTAAAATACCTTATTAGCAAATTTCCATTTGCACAGATATTTTTACAAAATTACTTATCAGTGGCTATTTAAATGTATGCTGATATATGAAACGGAATTGAATTATGATGTGGCAAAGAAGGTAATGCCACATTGAAAACATATACTTGTGATGAGCAATTGAAAAGACAGGCCATGTTTTAGTGTTAGCTTCCATGTTTATGTTCAGATTGAAAATGAAAATCCACTTAGTTGTCATTCATTTACTGTCCTAGATAAAATTCATAAATGTTATCCATTGTAAGAGGTAGCAAGAAATCTTGACTGTGTTGTTGCATAGTTACTGAAAATATTATAAAATTATTGTCAGCAAAGCACAGTCATTGATTGTTTGAACGGGTGCTAACAACTACATACATACACACATATACATTGTAAAAAATCCTTTTACATTGCAATTGAAAAAGATAACACATCAGTTGTCATCAAATGAATCTGACATACTCTCTATCCTGGGTAAGCAGTGCAGGTTACATGTTTGAAAACAATATTGTACATAATTTTATAAACCTACCATAAATCAAAAATATCAAACAGTTATTGTAGAGCAAAAACTGTTGTACTTCCTTTCAGCATTATATGAATTCAACAGGAGTGTTATTATACTAGTCAAGAATGGATGTTTGGAAATCATGAAATGACCAAGTCGGAGATCCAGTCTGAACTCTTCATTACAATTAAATATACCTGGAGTACCAAAAAAATAATTTCCCAAAGGGTGGATGATTGACAATATGCCACATAATAAGTGTTTGACTGGTTTTTGACCAGTACAACTGAAAATTCTGAAGTTTGTTACTACCATCGTTAATTGGAAATTGTATGATTGTCACAATAGAAAACTTGGCTTTTGGAACAAATCTATTACTATCATCACTAAATTGGAAATTGTTTTATTCTCATGGTAGAAAAGCTTGAATTTTGGGCTGCATGTTAATCTGATTTTTCTCCGACCCTTATTCTCTAAGGTATGTTTCAAATGAACAACAGTTTAATAACACATTGTACATCAAATTATATCTAATTTTCAAAAGATTGATCATAACTGTAATATAAATATTTTTATTAAAATAAAATATGAAATAGATTATATATATATATATTCAATTTTAATGAAATATAGCCAAAAGGCATATACTATAGATAGTGAGGTTTATGAACATGCAGATGGATGAACAGAGGCAAAATCATTATTCTTGCACTATTTTATAATATGTGTTGTCTGGTCATATACTCTTTTCTCTCTGTGACATATGGTAGCCATCAGTGAGGTCACTCATTTTAAGACTCCTTAACTTTGTCTTTCACTCTGAGTTGACCTAGGGTTGTTGAAACTGATAGAGACATGAGGACTTGTCTCCTGAAGGCAAGTGAATATGTCAAGGGCACCTGCTTGAGACATTGGCCTAGACAGATTAGGTGATAAAGTGCCTGGCTAGCATTTGCAAAATCAAAGTTTGAATCCCAGTTCAGTCAAGCATATTTTTCCTGTTACAGATGTATTCCATGCATGTCATCTGTAAATACTTTACTACAAATCTTCAATCCTGACTGCTGCTGTCGTTGATGCTAGAAATGTGATACCTGTGTTTCACCATACTTAGAAAGATGACACAAAAAAGTTCTAGGTTTCTTCTTGTGCGTTACATTAATCACGATAATGGCTTAACGGTCCATGAAAATATCTTCTTTAAGATACTCGATTTCTGCTTGATTGGTAAATAAATCTCCTTCATAAGTCTATGACAGATGCAGGACACTACTTTATTGTCATTGGTAGAAGTACGCTGTGCCATTTTGTAGGAAACCCTGGTCAATGCATGTAAAAGAAGTTCATCTGGTGGCATGTTCAGAAGCTCATCATAAAGGAAGGTCAACATGTAAGATCCAGTCTTGGGGTTTCTGATAGCACCTAATCCTGAAATACAACAAAAGGTCCAAGATAGCTTGATATCAATCACCTTGCTGACATCTACCAAACAGTCTAATGGAAAAGCAGTTAGCCAATGTGGTCTGAATGCTTATTGTCAATTCTGGTCAAATTCTGCTGATCACTTTTTGAGATGAAATCTTTGAAAGATTTTTCTATATTTAATAACAGTAGCATAGATGATCAGAGACTTGCATTATTTTTATGAAACTGATGGGCCTTTGTTGTCAGAATGCTTTTTGGTCCAATAATGCTAAGCAGTTTTTGTTAATTAAAGTTTTATTTGATGTCAGTTTAACATCTGTCTGAAAAGTTTCTGTATTATCATTAATTGCAGCCATACATACTTGAAGATGTATTGACCTTGATATAAAATTGAAAGGTCTTCACGCCAGGATGGTTTCTGTCATATTTGGTCAACTATTAAAGAGTGGTTTTTGAAGCTTATAAATTACAAATACAATGCTAATGAATGAGACATGATGCATTATGGTGAGATGCAAGGCCATACCATAAGCTCACTCAGTCTATGGCCAGGTGAAGTAAAATATAAGACAAAGAAATATGTAGTCTTGCTTGTAAGCAAGGTTACCTGCTGGCCATCAGTTTTACTCTTTGACTTGTAACAGAATTAGGATCATGCATGATATGCTATATTCAAAGATTTGTTCAAGAAACTGGAAGTTTAAGCCAAAAGCAGATTTTGAGGTGTGGAGGTACAACGAGGGTAAAGTTTTTTCTAGAATACCACGAAATGTTTAAACTCTCAAACTTTGAATAGTTGTTATTCTCAGATTTGAATCAATATTTTATTATTTTCTGAAAGTAATTCCATCTCAAAATCAAGTTTCCTGGGACTGTATTTGATGCCTGAAATAAATCTGCAAAGTCAAGAAGGTTTTATCTATCATCAGAGCATTAGGACCTAAATCAACAGAAACCTCACCAACCTACTCTATGAATAAGCATTAGGACTTAATCAACAGAAACCTCACCAATCACCTCTGTGAATAAGCATTTGGATCTGAATCAACTGAAACCTCACCAATCACCTCTGTGAATGAGCATTAGGACCTGAATCAAAAGAAACCTCACCAAACTCCTCTATGAATGAGCATTAGGACCAGAATTAACAGAAACCTCACCAACCTCCTCTGTGAATGAGCATTAGGACCTGAACCAATAGAAATCTTGCCAATCACATTTGTGAATGAGCTTTGGGACCTAAAGTGATAGAAACCTAACCAATCACTACTGAGAATGAGCATTAGAACCTAGCGTGGTGGAAACCTAGCCAATCACCTCTGAGAATGAGCACTGGGACCTAAAGCAATTGAAACCTAGTCAGTCACCTCTGAATGAGCATTAGGACCTAAAGTGATAAAAACCTAGCCAATCACCTCTGTGAATGAGCATTAGGACCTAAAGCAATTGAAACCTGGTCAGTCTCCTCTGAATGAGCATTAGGACCTAAAGTGATAAAAACCTAGCCAATCAACTCTGTAAATGAGCATTAGGACCTAAAGCAAATGAAACCTGGTCAGTCACCTCTGAATGAGCATTAGGACCTAAAGTGATAAAAACCTAGCCAATCACCTCTGTGAATGAGCATTAGGACCTGAATCAAAAGAAACCTCACCAACCTCCTCTATGAATGAGCATTAGGACCAGAATTAACAGAAACCTCACCAACCTCCTCTGTGAATGAGCATTAGGACCTGAATCAATAGAAAATCTTGCCAATCACATTTGTGAATGAGCTTTGGGACCTAAAGTGACAGAAACCTAACCAATCACTACTGAGAATGAGCATTAGAACCTAGAGTGGTGGAAACCTAACCAGTCACTATTGAGAATGAGCATTGGGACCTAAAGCAATTGAAACCTAGTCAGTCACCTCTGAATGAGCATTAGGACCTAAAGTGATAAAAACCTAGCCAATCACCTCTGTGAATGAGCATTAGGACCTAAAGCAACAGAAACCTGAGCCAATCACCTCTGTGAATGAGAATTAGGACCTAAAGTGATAAAAACCTAGACAATCACCTCTGTGAATGTGCATTAGAACCTAAAGCAATTGAAACCTAGTCAGTCACCTCTGAATGAGCATTAGGACCTAAAGTGATAGAAACCTAGCCAATCACCTCTGTAAATGAGCATTGGGACCTAAAGCAATTGAAACCTAGTCAGTCACATCTGAATGAGCATTAGGACCTAAAGTGATAAAAACCTAGCCAATCACCTCTGTGAATGAGCATCAGGACCTAAAGCAACAGAAACCTGAGCCAATCACCTCTGTGAATGAGAATTAGGACCTAAAGTGATAAAAACCTAGCCAATCACCTCTGTGAATCAGCATTAGGATCTAAGTGATAAAAACCTAGACAATCACCTCTGTGAATGTGTATTAGGACCTAAAGCAACAGAAACCTGAGCCAATTACCTCTGTGAATGAGCATTAGGACCTAAACTGACAGAAATCTTGCCAGTCTCTGCTGAGAATGAGCATTAGGACCTAAAGTGATAGAAACCTTGCCAATCACCTCTGTGAAGTAGCATTAGGACCTAAAGCAATAGAAACCTGGCTAAAAACCTTTATGAATGAGCATCTGGACCTAACATAATAGAAACCTAGCCAATCACCTCTGTGAATGAGCATTAGGACCTAAATCAATAGAAACCTAGCCAATCACCTCTGAAAATGTGCAAGCAAATCCAATAGGTAGACTCTGGTTGGTCGAATGCCAGTAATGATGTAACAGATGATGTTATGATGTAAGATCTGTGACAAAATAAACCTTCCCTATTTCATGAAATTATAACTGTGAAATTGCAACATGTTAGAAATCTAGTAACATAAACTTTGTTGATTCTTGATGTCCTCATTGATGCATTATTATCCGACTTGTTCACAGAATTAAAATGGTATAAAAACAGATGAGAAAATAGATTTTCTGACAGCACTTCTGGTTTAAATGCATCAAAGTAGATGTTCCAGAGTACATGACTAAATTATTCTGCAAAACATCTTCTACCTATAAGCTAAGATCAAATTTTAACAACAATTTAGAATTACCAAAATCTTGCCTTAAACAATTCAGAGGAAGCATACAGTATTCTGGAGCTAAAAATATGGAACTCACTTCCTGCTCACATCCCATCTGTTGATTCAGTTAAAAAATTGTACATGCAATATTTCAAATCTACATATCTGCAAACCAATGAGAAAAATTTAAGTTCGAAATCAAATTCTGGGATTTATGGTAATATTACTCTTCAAATTTATCACTTGCTTGGTTTGCATCTTTTATATTAGCATACCTATGCAAGTATGCATAAAATGTCTTATATATTTGAAAAAACTAGGTGTATAAACATCTCTCAACTTTTATACCTAATTATGTTTTAGGACAAAGTATGACAATGATATAAACTTTACTAAATGCCACATTTTTGTAGAACAGCCTGAAAGTATATCTAAGCAGAAGTAATTATTAACTGTTGTTTATATATGAAGACCATGCTTAAAGTCATGCAGTTAAATCCTCCTACTTTCATAATGTATTTTAGTATGTATTTGTAAATGTGCTTACTTGTAAACAGTTATTGTCATGAGAGAGAGAAACTTGCATGAAGATTTTTAAATATTTTTTTAATAGCTTAGTTTTTAGTAGAAGGTCTCAATGGAAATAAGTTGTATTTAACTAACTGAGTAACCATCTTTAAATAGAGATATTATTATTATTATTATTATTATTATTATTTTATGTCTTAAATTGGATAAAAGTTAGTCTATCTGTTTTCACTACAGGAGCTTTTAAATTTATAAATTTTATCAGCACTGGTTAATATTGATATCAGGGCCAGCCTTAGGCTGATTGAACCGATCTGGCCCAATCAGGCCCCATGCGTTAGTAATTTTTAAAAATGTATCTATTGAGAGAAAGTAATTTAAAAGTGATGGAAGAAAATTTTAAGTTCAATATCATATAAAACTTGTTTAAAAGTTTATTTCCAAATGCCATGCTCACAGGGGGCCCTGAGAAAATGGTCCAAAAAAAGGGCCTGTGTTTGCTAAGGCTGGTGCTGATTGCCATTAAAGTAATTTATTCCTATTGTCTTTCCAATGTACATTAAAAGCCTTTCTAGTGAACCATGTCACAGATTTTAAATATTTTGCTTTGTTAATGAATTATTAAAAATTTGACAACATATTGTAACACACAAGTTTTTCCTTCAACTGCGGGTTCTTCTAAGGGCAAAGCAATAATTGGAATCTTTAATATCAGATCCCTAGCAAGGATCATTAACATGCTTTCTGGCCTATCCAATTCATTTATTTCATCAAAAATCTGTTTGCAAATTACAGTAATTGATGTTCAAACACTAGTATCCTTTCAACCTCAGTTCTTCAAAACAATCCAGTCTGATTTAATTATATTACTGCTTGATCCATTCACTTATGGAGATCAAATGTACAAATTTAGATCACATGCCATTTATACACACATTTTTAAAAATATGGATGATTTTCATTGTTTCATTGATGTACCCACATAAATCATGTATTGGATGACTCACCAAACCATGATATGCATTGGATAAAAGTTTCAATGCAACCTGTGGCCCACCTTGATGGAGATGGAGAGATAGTTGATACCATCAGAAATGAGGTAAAACTTAATTAGTGAATATAAAAGTTATGGAGGTGTCCATATATAAATTATTTGTGGCTATTATTATTATTATTATTATTATTATTTTGGCTATGGCCACTTTCATAATAATAATGGCAATAGTGTTTATCTGTAATATACAGATTAATGTATATAATATAAACATGTTATCTAATGAAGAACAACCTGCTCTAAAAATAGCTTGTTCTTTGCCAAGTAATTCCTTTTTGTACCCACATTCGTTGATCCTATTTTTAAATCAAAATACTTTCCTTAATAAGGGCCTCACCTGTCTCAGAATTGTTATAATGATAGCTGTTGACCAATTACTAGATATTATCCAATATCTAATAGTTTATTAAATACTATTGTTAATACTGGTGCAATTATTTTGCCCATGCAGATAAAGAAATCACTGGATAAGGCATCTACTCCCCACATTTGTCATGCTTCAGTTTACTCAATGCAAGGTGAATATCCTCTTCTATCTAGAGTATCATGAACTAGTTGAATGTTTTCATTTTTTTTAACAAGTCAACAGAACTGGAAAAATTATATTACAGTTTTCTGAAAAATACTGATACCAAGTTTCACATGTGATACTGCTTTGTGTACATGTACTCAGAATCTTTACAAGGAGCCAGATTTTTTTTTAGAGTATAATGCAGATAATAGGGTCATTTTTGTTTTAATTTACACTGATTTTGCTTGCTTCTTGTAAGAGATTTATACATATTTCTTTGGAATTTATAACTGCAAGTTATTAAGTTGTGCCTTGTGTTATGAACTGTCTTAGATATCTTAAGACTTTGCTTTTAGCGAATGTACAATCTCTGTCTAAACAAGACTGACCTTTACAGTTTTCTTGGATATGTCACAGTTAGGTTTTGCTTTTGACTGTTGCTGCATCATGGTAAGTATCAGTAATTGTTTTGACACATTCATTGAGTTTTATAGTTGGTATCATTTAAAAATACATTCACATTTTGAGATAATAGAACCTTGAGATTTTGGATAAACAACAGCCCTTCTTCTTTGCCCCATATGTATCTATTATTTTACCTCCTGAGTCACTTAACAGCTTTCTTTTCTAATTTGCCCATTCAGTCAAGGGAAAATACAATGGGCATATGTATATATTCCATTCTATCATCTATGTCAAAGGATCATATATTTTTTAAAACACATCAGCTAAAACATAAGCCATTGCTGCAGCCGAGTTGCCATGAATATATGCAAATTTCCCTATGCAATTATCTGATCCACACTTACTATTAGCGATCTTTAACACAGTCATCTGACACAGATGTAAAAGTTTTTCTCCATGGTGATTTATCTCCCTTATGTGTTGATTATCCTGATCGTATGTCTTCATCTTCTGTATAAATAAATTCTTGAAGTAGGTTTATAACACTATCATATTTGATAAAGTCTTGAAGTAGGTTTATAACACTATCATATTTGATAAAGTCTTGAAGTAGGTTTATAACACTATCATATTTGATAAAGTCTTGAAGTAGGTTTATAACACTATCATATTTGATAAAGTCTTGAAGTAGGTTTATAACACTATCATATTTGATACAGTCTTGAAGTAGGTTTATAACACTATCATATTTGATGAAGTCTTGAAGTAGGTTTATAACACTATCATATTTGACAAAGTCTTGAAGTAGGTTTATAACACTATCATATTTGATAAAGTCTTGAAGTAGGTTTATAACACTATCATATTTGATAAAGTCTTGAAGTAGGTTTATAACACTATCATATTTGATAAAGTCTTGAAGTAGGTTTATAACACTATCATATTTGATAAAGTCTTTTCAAATCACCCCCAATTATCACTGTAAAGTCAGCATACTTTGTTTTTAGCTATTGCATTTTCAACAACTGTATATACATTTTCCTCAGAGTGAACAGAAGATTATTCAGGTGACACAGAGACAGAACAAAAAACTTAATTCCACTTCAGCATGCTTGTCTTCACATTTTATTTGTTTCTCTGGATTTAATGAAATGCTTGAAGAGGGATTCACAAACAAATACCACAATCCCACCTGAATTTCTTTTAGCTGATTGTGATTTAATTCTTACAATATCAAAGTTTTTGTAACCGTTAATATGAAACTGATCTATAGTTCTGCCTACATTTCAACAAAGGCTAGTACGTATATCAAATTTTTCAACACAGTCAATAAAATCAGACATCTTTTCTCTAGAAAGATTTCCATTAAATTCATACGCAAAACAACAGTAAACAACTTAATACAAAATAAGAACAATTCTCAATGTACACATTTGAAGGCCTTGGCTCAAGTCCAATCTTTTGTCTACAAAAGCAGCATCATTTCTAACCTCATCAAATACATAGGTGTAACCATCTATTATTAATTTGTCATATTTGTACAAAGCTTTCTTTCCTTGTTCTATAGCTTATTTCAATGTTGGGTGGATGTTGGCACGAGTCTTTCTCACTCTGAATGGGAAATCCTCAGCTATATACGCATTAACTAGTCTAAGCTGCTGCTATATCTTCATGCTCAGCAATGGTTCTGGCGATTGCTGCAATGACGTCTTTCCTTGTCTCTCTATAATGTCTCAACACTTTCTTGTTGTCTTTATATTTGTAAAATTTGACAATTCCAGGTCTTGGGTTTTCTTTGTATCTTCCCATTTCTCTCCCTGGTCTTCAGGCACACCATAAAACATTAAATTCTCTTGACCTGAATGGGCCTCCTTGTTACTCTAGGTTTTGTTCGTTTGAATGCAAATGTGTTTCCATTTCATTAACTGTCTCGGGTTCTCAATCTTCTAGCTCAGAACCATATTCTAATTTGTAAGCAATTCATTTTATTTTACAGTTCATCTATGGAACATTCAATAGAAATAAATCTTTCATTATGTTTCCTCACTTCATTTCTTATTTCTAGCATTAAATTTCTCATGCTTTAATCAGTTGTTTCTGCCATTTCGGTAAAGGTCTCATCATTCATATTTCCCCTCTCTGTCATATCATGTGCTGAAGTTCAGTTGCATTAGTACAGAAACACTAGCCCGAACAAGATTCATCAGATTAGCCTAAGAGTTACTGACCCATGTAAATTATGTGTTTTTTTAGTTTGTCACATGTTCCTTGGTAAGTTGATGTGGACTGGTATCATTCAGAAGGCTATATGACATTTGCAACCCTTATGAATGTGTTCTGCCTTCTTGATTGTATTTTGGGGGTTTACCTCTGGCTCTGGACCTGGATTGGTCTCCAGTCCATGTACAAATAACAGGGAAAACAAGACACGTTTCACTGTCAAAGATACACCAATGATTTCTATTTTTGTAACTGATGTAGATTTCAGAGAATTGTCTGACTGGAAGAAACATCCAAACCTGACACCTCCACTTTTCCACACCAATACCCATCTTAAAGCTTAACAAATGGCAAAGAGTATCCTCCAATGTTGTGAAGTTGGTCCTCAAGCAACTGCCTGCATGGATCTATATTATGTACCTAACCTTTGTTCAGTTTCATTCTAAATAGAGTCACTTTTTCTAACATTTACCTTATTGTCTATACAGATTTGTTATGTTAAAGTTGTGAATTTCAATTCTGCCAATTTGAAAACTCACCCTTGTGTTATCTGTAAAAATATCATAAATTTAGGAATCTATGAGAACAATTAGTGTGACTATCACCTTGTGTGTACAGGAACTTACCCCAATAATAATAATGATAATAATAATAATAATAGTTATTGGGAAGTGGGGAAGGCTTGGTCTGTTCTCAATAGACTGTCCGCTAATACGTATATCTTGCCTGGAATGTGGCGAACTCAGATTGTGGCATTCTCTGAGGCTACCCAGATGAAGAGGTTCCAGACCAATATGCTGAGAGAAGGGACATGTGTACCTCCTTGATGTCGTAGATATGCTAAGATGGACTTGTTGTCTGAGGAGACCATGACACATTGGCCCCTTATTATGTTGATGCACCCTTGCAGTGCTAGAAATACTGCTTTCATTTCTAGATTGTTGATGTGGAGGGACAATTCTGCACGAGTCCAAGTCATGGAGAATTATGCCCTCAAGCTCTAAATGAGCCCCCAACCAGAATCTGACATATTGGTGAACAGATAGGAGTGGGGATTGGGTACATGCATGGGAAACCCATCAGGAATCTGTTTTGATTCATCCAACAATCAAATTGGTGGTGAAAAACCAGTCCTATGTGAATTGAGGTTGATAGTGAATCTCTGTGAGGCTTTCAACTTGCGAGAAGGAGGAAATGTAGGAGACGCATGTGGCATTCGAGGTTCTGAGTAGGGAAAGATAAAGTCAAGCAGACAACACGGTTTGCTTGTAATATCTCTAGGAGTGTCAGGATTTGATCTACCTGATCCAGAGCAACCTGGACCAGACCAAGTTTTAGTTGTGAGGAAGTTCATTCCCAAATAAATAGAGACTTGTAATGGAACAAGTTCTGACTTCATGTTTGGGTAAGAGACCCAACTGAGTTAAGGTGGACCAAGAGTGGAACAGATCCTGATGAAGGGACTGAACTTGAACGCTGTTGATCAGCCAGTCACTGAAATAATGGAGAATCGATGTTCCCTGTATTCTGAGGTAGGCCGCTACCACTCCCATGATCCGGGTGAAGACTGTTTGCAGAAGAGATTCTAAACAGCAGAACCTGGAATTAAAAAGCTTCCTGGTCGAAGCAAAAACGAGATACTTGCATTGTGGAGGAAAGGAGGGGATGTACAAATAGGCATCCTGAAGGTTGATGGATATGGCCCAATTGAACAAATGAAGTGCATTCTGGATTGAGGAGGTTGTCTCCATCCAGAAGGTTTCCTCCAACAGAAACTGGATGAGCAGGGAGAGATCGATTAAGGTTCAAAACTTCCCACTTTTCTAGGTGACCAGGAAGATCTGGGAGTAGACAGAGGGAGATTGATTGTTCAAGACCCTCTATACTGCCCTTTCTGCTGTGTACCTCTTCCCCCAATTCCACATGACTGGAATGTGGAAAGAAAATGAGGGTCCTTCAAAGTGGGGGTTGTTCCCGAAGCTGGAGATGATAATTCTCATTTACAATGGAGAGGATCCACCCACCATATGTAATGCTTGACCAAGCCCCTATGAGGCCTGGGTGAGCACCTACTGGGATGTGTATGAAGGTGATGCATGGCAGGAGAGGGGTTAATTTGCTAGGGCTGTTGCCCCTGTTTTCCTGGCAGTAGGAAAAGTAGGGACAGAGAACTTCTTCATGGGTCTGCGGTGACCTGGGCACCATGGATGTGATGAGGAAGTGGTCTAGCAGGAGTTGGGTTGGACTGGTCTTGCACCTGTTTGAAAAATCTGCAGATGGCCCCTGAGGGTGATTTGCCTGATCTTGTTTCCTGGTCAATTGTGGTGGACTGGGAGTGGAGAGAAAGATCAATGTTGGTGATCCAGCAAGGCTGGAGAAGCCAGGGTAGTAATGATGAAGGTCTTTACTGTGGTTAAGGAGTCCAATGCAGCATCATGGCAGATGTGCTGAAAGTCTGCCAATAATGCCATGGCAACAGAGCGCATGCCATGATTTCTGGCCACAGAATCCTGCACACATAGTCATGCGGCAGGATTCAAAGAAGCCTCTCTCAGCATACTAAAGGTGTGACACGTGACAGAGTGGGTACTGTTGTTTACAATGCAGGATTACTTTGGATATCAGTTGTTACTTGCATGGTCATTTTACATTTTCTTTTGGCTGGTATTGATAATGTCTGTGTCTGAGCATCTGACATTGTTGCTATTTGGGAGTCTGTCTGAACTGCTGTTTCACATGAGGTTGCTTGCTCATTAATCCTTCCCTGTGCTGACTTAATAGCATGTAACTGTAGTTTTAATTCTTCAATTTTGGCCTCCAAGCTCCTGGTTGTTTTTTTATGTACACACATGGAGAAATCATTATGGTTTAAGCCATCACTGCAGTGGTCATGATTTATGGAGCGTGTAATTGCCTGTCAGTCTGGTCTGGGTGTATATTGGCACTTACTTTACACTACTAATGCCCTAAGTTTAAATCCTGGCTGCAACACAGCCAAGTGATTTAGGTTTCAGAATTTCTCTGTTTCAATCCCACATCCACCAACATCATATTTGTCATGTTTATTTTCTAAGTGATTAGAAATGTTGTACAATTCATATATATTAAATCATTGACTATTGCTTGATGCTCAGCCAGCATTACATCAAAGTACTTTATCTTGCACCAGTTTGTTTGTATCAGCCTGGGCTTATTGTATTACATCACTGACTACTGCCTGATGCTCAGTAATCAAAGTAACTGCCTGGGCACAATGTATTACATCACTGCCTGATGCTGAGTAACCAACACATCAAAGCACCTTATTTTGCTCCTGGGCTGTTTGTGTCAGCCTGAGGACTTTATATTTAATCTGACCATATTTCAAAATGTTAAAGTGGGTATAAACTGTGTTGATGTTTTTGTTGTTGTTGTTGTGGGGCTTAACGCCATTTTTCAGCACATGATAGGCTATACATGGTGGCCAGTATTAATGGTGGAGGAAGAAACCGGGAAATCCCTGGAAAGAACCACCGACCCACGAGAAGCTACTGGCAAGCTTTCTCACATATAAACATTCGCCGAATCCTAGACTCGAACCGACGCAGACAAAGGTGAGATGGCAGTGATCCGTAACGAACAGCGCTTTAGACCACTCGGCCACCCAAACTGTGTTGATATTGAGGGCAAACTAGTGCATGTATAATACCACCAGTTTTACCCACAATACCTTGCAGAAATGTACCCAAAAGTGTTTGCAAAAATGGCCAAATTTGTTCAGCAATTTTTTTCATTTGTATTGGCTGCTGCAAATTATACTTTATAAATAGCTAAGCCTTCAAGTTATTTTTTTGTTGTTAATCTCATTAAAATCAGATCTCCATTGTCCCACGTGAAGATCTGACAGTGACCTCTTTGGGTTCATTTTCTAGTCATCTATGTTATTATCATAATCACTAATTTTTTTCAGCCAAACAGATGAAGTGTTATAGCTTTGCATTTGGGAGAGTGAGCAGTATGGCTGAAGAGCATCAATGTGTGACAAATGATCTAATTCACTTTGAGATTTCTGAAAGCTGCATTTCCATTGGCTAATTCAAAGGTCACCAGAACATGACCTCTAAGCGGTCGCTATCAGATCCACAGATTGAGATTGTTGTTATCTTTCTTAAATTTTTTCAGAAAGCTGAATGAATACACCGATTCAACCATGCTGAAATAGACTTAGTGCGAGGCCTGGTGTCTACCTTTGACACAGATATACTTGTCCTACAACCATTTGGTAGTAGCCTTGAGAACTACAATAAATTAGACCTTTAGACCAGTCAGTAGATATGCTGAAAGTATGGTAGTTGAGAAACCTAATGAATCTTGGTTGTAATATGCCCAAATAATTATATTCAGAATTTGTTGTTTTATTAAGTCAAAAGCCACAGATAATAACTAAGTGTACTTAAACAAACAAAAATACCCCCTTTAAAACTGTGATTAAATGCTACTTTCTATATTTTATAACACTTGTTGGTTGTTTATAGAATGAACATTGAAGCACACATCTCTCTCATACACCCTCTCTCGCTGGTACACACCACACTAAAAAAACCCACAAAAATTTAAATTTAAACACACTTATGTAAATAGTATTTCCCAACCTAATGTGACTTGCTGTAATGATATTTTATTTTTTAGCATTGTTTAGTATGAAGCAAAAGATGTTGAGGTTTGCACTTATGCCATTTGTTTTGTTTAGATGGTAGTCTGTATATAAATTTAGCTAACATTTTAAACACTACCTTACTAAAATATGACATAATTTCTCTATGTGTGGGAACTACACTCAAATTTGTTATCTTAATTGCCATAAGAGGATCCCATTTTACCGATCAGTTTTTCCCCAAATAACTATGCAATATTTGTGTCAAGAGGAAACAAAGTAGTTTGAGGGGAGACAACTCCTGTGCTTACACTAGTTTTATTTTATTGCTGATACGGTACAATTGCAAAATGATGCAAAAATCTGTTTTAAGAGGCAGTTTTTACAACAAAGATTATATTACTCTCTGCAAAGGTTCAAGCTTATGGCAGCTGACCACCCTCAGTGAAAGCCCAATAAAAACAGGACCTCTAAAATGTAAGCCAAAGGAAAAGTAATTGATAGAAGAAAGCTCTCTTGCAAACCATACAAGAAATGATTCAAGCTGCCAACTTTACCTTTTTAACACTATTACAATGAAACTATTGGTCTTTTCAAGTAATAAATTTCAGAAAATTAAAAACAAATTAAAAATTATAAATGATTTGTCAAATTTTATTACAATAAATGTTTGTAAAAGAACTAATTAATATCATAAAAAAGAAGAGATCTATAAGTAGTGTTATGAATAAAGTATCTGTAGAAAAAATAATTAATGTCAGAGAAATGGAGATCATTATAGCAGTGTTAAAATATATTACTTGTTTATAGAAAAACTAATGAACATCAAAGAAATGGAGATTTATTTTCAGTGTCATAAATAAAATACCCATTTGTAGAAAAACCAATTAATATCAGAGTAATGCAGATTTATTTGCAATATTATCACTTAAGTACCTGATACTACTGGCCACATGATCAGTTCATCCTTGTGACAGACAATACTAGAAGCTGTTGGAAGCACTGTAATTCCTGTATCTCCTTTTCCTTTGCTATCTTCTGTGTCAGTCTCCTTGCAAACCATCTCCTCCTCCTCCCCCTTCTCCTCTTCCTTGTCTTTCATCCAGTCATCTGGCAGCTGACTTTCCTGCCATTCATCATCAGACACAGCTGCAGCAGTAGAAGATATACAACAAAATTTCTAATGTATGGTTTTGATGTGTTGCAGTATCACACAAAATTACTGTATATTTTGGCCATTTGGTGTCCAATGTTTGTTAGAATGTGGATAAGAGTATCATGTATTAGGCTTTGAGGATATTAATGATGCTATGACAGTAACAAATGTTTATTTTACTGGTTGATATCTCTAGAATGTGACCTATCCCCAATTCTTTATAAGTTATTTATTTTACTTTCCCATCTATCACCTACTCCTATGCATTGAGAAAAAAACTGACATACATATTGTTTTGGCATTTATTTAAAAAAAATAATTGCTGTTAAAACCATTGTCCACCACAAGAAGTGATAGGCTAGATGTTACTGAGTGAAAGTCATAGGCTTTGAATTACCCTGATGACAGCCAGCAGTACCAACATAGTTCATGCATCAATATGTTCATGCTTCAATAATTACTGGTGAGGCTTCACATGAAAAGCATGCAGCATGAAGTCCACTCATCCAATTCATACACATTCACATGTACAATTCACACTTAACCTGCTGTGGGCAACATATCACATTATACAAGGTACAGTCATTAATATGGAAAGTTCACCATTGAATAAACACATTTATTCCTCCTTCCAACTGCAATAGTCAGAAAAGGGCTAGGATCTATATATAAATTTGATAATAAGCAGAAAAAACTTATAATATGCAGGTCACAGTCTTTAGTTTAAAGGGTGTAGTAGTAATGTAGTTGCATCTTATTTTCAAGTTTTGTGACTGGAATATAAACAACATCCAATGAATGAACATGTAACACAAATTTTCAACAATGTCACTGAAGCATGAACTACACACCACAAAGACCTATTTTTTCAAAAAGGATGTAGAACTAATCAAGATGCATCCATTCACCAAGTATCATGATTCTAGGTTGGATAATGTGTGTCAGAGTGTGTGTGTGTGTATGATTTGGATTTTTAACGTAGCTGTAACAATATTCCAGTCATATTGCTACAATGTCTGCAGTGTTGCAGGTTATAGTGATGTCTAGCACCAGTGCATCATGCCGCAGATATGTAGCATCATATCCAACCTAGTCACATTATCCTGACACTGGGCCAACCAGTCCTAACACTAACTCCTTAATGCTGAGCACCAAGTGAGGCAGCTCCTAGTACCATTTTATAAGTCTTTGGTATGACTTGGCCGGGGTTCGAACTGTGACCTCCCACATTCGAGGAGGATGCTCTAACCACTTAGGCCACCAGAGCAGACAAGATAATATGCACATAATATGGGAAAAAATCATGTGGTCTTGAGCTCTACGCAAAAATTTAATTGGTTTTTTCATGGTTTCAATGGTACTTTTAATGCATTACTGGCTATATCACACCAAGGAAATGGGAGCTAAGTGTCTTTTCTTAGGATATACTGAGGCAGCCAATCTGGCCTGGCCTGGATGGGTATCAAACCTGTGACCCTTAGATTACAAGTCCAATGCTCTACCAACTGGGCAATGAATTTCAAACAAAACTGAACCCAAGTCAGTGAAGTGTATAACATGGGAAATAATGACCTACTACTGCAATGAGGGAGTAGCACTCTTCAATTCAAGATGCATCCATGATTAGTATGTTTAGTATGTACATAGAATGCAGAAAACCTATTTAGTCATGAGCTAAATGTAAACACTTGACACAGGCTAATAAAATATGAAATAAAGATCACAGTGACCTTTTCTGCTTCTGCTAGAGTCCTCGGAAAGATGTACACAATCATCTAGTTTTTTAAATTAAAACATGAACAGTAAAAGCATCAAATTCAAGGAAAGTCAGTGAAAATGAAATATGAGTTACCCATTTTTAAGATGAGAGTGTAGTTCTCATCAAGATGCATCCTTTTGTCAAGCTTCATAATTCTGGGTATAATAATGCATGTATTATACCGTAGATAAACAACAGTTCCTCCAAGGGACTGAAGCTCTACTGGGTGAAAAGAATTGTAAGACCAATTCTTCCTTTTAACCGTGGAGTGTTAAAACCATCTATGATCTTTATTAATAAAATTTTGTAAATTAGCTGCTGTGGTGGATACACTGGATGTCACATTGGCACCATTTTCATTCTGAACCAGGCAGACATCATTAGAATCATTTCAGTGAAAACCCATTGTTGATATGACCATCCATTCAGGAGAAGTAGCAATAAGAAGATTTTCAAGATAGCTGTTGTGGTAGTCATATTCGATGTCAGATTGGCACCATTTTCATTAAGACCAAACAGACATCATAAGACTTTCAGTGAAAGTCCGATATGACCATCTACTCTTGAAGGGCTGGAATAACAAGATTTTCAAGATGGCTGCTGAGATTTTTATATACTGACATCAGATTGGCAAATTTTTAGTTAGGGCTAACTAGAAAACCCCATATCAATCTGTTTTTCCCTTCAGGAGGAGTGTCAACAACAAAATTGTCAAGAAGGCTGTCATGGTGGGCATATTGGATGTCAGATATCACATTGGTACCATTTTCAGGACCAACTAGACCTCATAAGAAGTCTTATGGTGTAAATCTCCATGTCAATCTGACCATTTGCTCCTGAGAAACAGCGATAAAAAGTTTCATACTGGATGTCCAAGCAGCACCATTTACAGTTAAGACCCAATTAAACCACAGGATGTATGTGTGTCTACAGTTTCCTGACAAATCTCCATGTAGATTAGGAGGATTAGCAATAACAAATATGTGCCAATGGACAGACATTCTATGGACAACTGATAATGGACAACATACAACTCTGCACGATCTTCTGGTCTATGACCAGTAGAGTTAAAAAAAACCACAAAAATCTTCAAATTTTTTGGTAAAGGTTTGACTCAAATTCTTTCACTGCATCTACATCCAGATAAAAAAAAGAGTTTTTAGACTGGAACTATATACAGCCTTTAATGTCTTGCCAGTAGGCAAAAATCTTAAAGCCAATGACATCTTAAGACTTGAACTGATGATTGACAATTACAATTTCACTTAACCCTTAACCCATATTTCATAAATAACAAAATTCCCTCAGAGAAACTGATGTTCTAATGGCTGAAAAAAATTTCCAGGAATCCAATGAAGTCCAATTCTTCTGTCCTTTAATTATTTTGACTGCTGAGTACTGAACACATCTGTGATGTTCTTGAGAAACTCAAACATACCAAATTTAGGAACAAAAATATTTTCTTACATGTCTGAGTTGACCTGTAAGTCCTATACAGCATTCTTATCATGGCCTTTGACTTTGAACCTGATATCGTGGATAAAAATTCATCAGACCTGTTTCAGGTATACCAACATGTCAAATTTGGAAACAGTCTCTTGAAGGGACTGATGGTCCACTAGCCAAAAAAGAATTTCCATAAAGTCAAAACAAGACCATTTCTTCCTTTTAACTGCTGAGTGTTGAAACCTGGCATCTCCGATAATCTTCATTGACAAGACAAAAATTTAACCCATGAATGTACAAATAATGTACATGTACCAAATTTGCTCCCTTAGTAGGGGTGTAGTGCTGTGGGAATGTGTTGGAATGGCATTCTGAGAGGAGCTGGAGGGCCTGATAGGAGGCATCTAATTAGTTGTTTCTACCTCAAACTCATTAGAGCTGATGAGGATAGATAGTGCATCTTCACCTAGTACAGTCTTAGCAGAGTGTCTGCTCCTCACTATGCCATTTCCTGTATCTCATCATGGTAAGTAAGGACTCTATGTGTGCTAGAAGTTCCAGGAGGAAGACAACACCAGCTGTCTTTCTTGGATGATACTATGTCACTAGTCTTCCTAGTGGATGCAACCAGACAGGGAGGTGATGTCAGGACACAAGACATGGCATCATTTCTACTCTGGGGCTAGGGTGCAGCAGCCCAAGGTGGCATAAAGGTGATGTGATGTGATTATGATTTTTAACGTAGCTTTAACAATTTTTCAGTCATATCGCTACGATGTCTGCAGTGTGGCAGTTTATAGTGATGTCTAGCACTGGGGCATCATGCCGCAGACATGTAGCATGATGTCGCACCCAGTCACATTATCCTGACACCAGGCCGACCAGTCCTAACACTAACCTCTTAATGCTGAGCGCCAAGCGAGGCAGCTGTTAGTACCATTTTTGTAAGTCTTTGGTATGACTCGACCGGGGATCGAACCCACGACCTCCCGCATCCGAGGCGGACGCTCTAACCACTAGGCCACCGGAGCGGTCGTGGCATAAAGGACGAATTACCCTGATGTGAAGGGTCCCACATCCCACAATTGGATAATAGGAAAGGGTGGAGATACTGATCTGATTCCCTTCCTTAGTTTGGGCCTGCTGGGCAGACTCTCAGTCCTGTACAGGATGTGAGAGCAGATTGGGGAAAGGGAGGTACTCTGTCTGATTCCTATCCCCATACCATGTGGTCTCTGATTAATGACTGGTGGAAAGTTGGTGACTGGTACAAGACAACCAATGGTCTGTCACTGGTACACTCTGGTAAATGGGATAAACTGACCAGTGATCAGTCACCATACCCAGACTGGTCACTTTGATGAACTAACCAATGGCTAGTGCCTGGTCACTAAACAATGACCCATGACCAGACTGGTCACCAGTCAGTGAACAGTCAGGTGACACAGGTATGTCAGAGCCTAGTTTGTCTTCATCACTCATCAAGATGCAGCGCTTCTCCTATTTGGAAGAGTTTGACATGCTAACCCAGAAGTGTTGGGGGCAAGCTCCTCCCTCGCAGAAGAGTGAGACATGCTACTCAGGAAGTGAGACAAATGGTGCATCTCATACCTCACAAAAGGAAGCAACATGCTACTGTGAATGTGAGGAGTGTTTTGACTTCTTCCTATCTGGAGTAGGTAATCTACTCCTTGAACATTCATTACCTCCGACAGGAGGGGCCTTAGGTGTCTCTGAAAGGACTGGTCCAATAACTTCATGGGCTTAGGAGTGCTCATCCAAATTAAAGAACAAGTCATCTTGCAGTGGGTTCCCTGGGGCTCTACAAGAGGAAAACCTGAAAATTCAGATGATGAGGAGGAATGACATTTCCTCTGCCTTCTATAAGTACATCTGGAATCTGCTAGATTTCAGACTTCATTCATCCATATTGTGCAAAATGTACAATGATTCTTATATGTGCACTTTGAACATGTGAGGCAGTCTGGGTAAGTGTCCCAAAGGCTCTTCTTACAGCCACACTTTCCCTCTGACTGTCCCAAAATTGTTCTCTGAAATAAAATTATCTGAAAGAGAACAAAAATTATAATATATGTTATGTCAAATGTGAAACTCACATGCTTGTGAGTAGTATATTTGCACAAGGTACACAATAACTCACTTGGGACGAATTTCTTGCATTTTCTTAATAAGGAAGATATTCAGTTGTTAAAACCTTTATTGTTCTTCAGGAACAATGCTGACAGGTACACCCTATGTTGCATTGTTACTTAACACACAAGAGTTGCCTCTACCCAACTGTATAATAAGATGGATGTACATGAAAGGGTGGGATACAATGTGATTGCCTAAAAGGTCCTTTCCAGAACCAATTCTAAAAAGAGACAAGGGTTACTGGCATATAACAGAAGACGAGAAGGATGAATTGTAACACTGTGACAGGAAACTGCAATGTGGTTTTAAACTTGCAATAAGCAATTTTTCTCTGCTCATGTTATGTAGAACATAACCATTAACATAGCATCCTTGAAAAAAATTACTGTTCTGCACAATGGCATCCTTGGTGCATGAGTGAGTCATGTATTACTGACTATTCTGCAACCTGTGGGAGGATGTATTCACACTGAACAGACAAAGTTTATTGATACAAAAGAGTAAAGGCTAGACAAAAGTGACAGGTATGTTACTGCTGTTACTAAATAAGTTTTCTGCAATGTGATTGGTTATAAACATCATGTGATACTGATCTGGAATTTTTAGACATTGTAAATTCTGGGGACAAAGTTCAGTTCCCCAATCAATTTCCAGTGCACTTAGGGTGAAGTTCTGAAGGTGACTAACTCATGTGGATTGAAATCTGCCTCCACACCCCTGAATCCATTCTGATTATTTTATGCCATCAGTATACTCAGCCACTGATAACACATATCAATGTAAAGAAGACATTCTAGATTTGTTCCCCATGTATGATCATTTAATAACCACTTTTATGAGAAGTTTCACTGTTGCTTCACTTCTTGTCTACTTGTACTGAATATTATCGCTACACTTCCAGTGTGTCACACAGTGAAATATGTTACATTCATTTCTGATTGGTGTTATTGCTTGTTCCAGTCCAGAGTAAAACAATAACCCCCAATGAGAACTAACTATCCCTTGTTCACTAAGTGACACAGTATTGGCATCCAAACTCAGTCTAAATAGATACAAAGCATCCGAGAAACTTCATGCAAAAAAGTGGCTATTAAATGATCTGCAAAGTACTTAAATTATAAACATGGGGGACAAATTTGTAATGTCTCTTTTTACGCTGATATATGTATTCAGTGACTG
This sequence comes from Megalonaias nervosa, assembly GCA_016617855.1. Taxonomy (NCBI): domain Eukaryota; kingdom Metazoa; phylum Mollusca; class Bivalvia; order Unionida; family Unionidae; genus Megalonaias; species Megalonaias nervosa. The sequence continues at coordinate 17,972 of JAECUM010000483.1, read as the reverse complement.
CACATGCCAATGGGATAGTAAAATTAGAACAAAATCAGCAAAGGAACAGACTCCAAACATTGCGTGAGTTATGATCACCTTGTTCATTTGTAGAAGAAGATTAGATGTTGTCAAAAATTTTCTTTTTCACACTCAGTGAAATGTGCGTACATGTCTATGGCAGTTGTTTAGCATCTGCAGAAGTACGATGTGAAATACTTGGTTCTTAATCATCTCGTTCCCGTACTCAGACTTGTCCTAGACAAGATTTTTCTTGCACAATGAAACTGCACTATTTCTTCTTTTTTTAAAAAAAACACCTTCCAAATTTAAGTGATGACATGAAATTGATAGTAAAATGTTTTAGAAAGCATTCATGCAAAGGGTGTGATGACCAAGATGAGCCCTGCATCTTCCCAAACAGAGCAGAATGAAATGGTCTAAAAGGTTGAATAAAAATCACTGACACCTAACAGGTAGACTGTTTGGAGGCATTTTTTTTCTTACCAAGGATGAGAATGGCATATCAACAGATGAATAGTCTGTCTGTCTGAAATCAGCATGCTTGAAATATAACCAATGTCAACACGCATAAAATGGCACTAACCTACCATCAAGTTGACACATGTATTTATAAGGTATCGTGATGTAGGCCATATATCAGGCATCATATTGATATGTGGCAGAGATGTATCTTTTCATCCTGATCAGTGGGTATCAAATTTGTTACTAATTTTAAACTATATTTGATAACACTGAATCAACTTTACGCCATGTGTATGGATGACTGAAATCTCTCCAAAGTAAAAAATAATTCATATGCCACGTTGAAATGATTAAAATGATGTGCTTAAATTGAAGTTACTGATTATTATGTCTGGCATCCCATGTCAACAGCACTATAACCTATGCTCAATTAATCAAAAATAAAATTCCAACGATTTGCTGATAATGTTATCAGTGCTTCCACTATCCCCAAAAATTGGAAAAATGAAATGATCCTTTCCAAATCTGAAGTTTGATGACAATTTCATGGAGCCCGTAGTACCCTTAGGAATCACACAAGATGATGCATAGGTCAAATGACTGTTCAGTCTTTATAGAGAGATCACTGGATACAAGATCAGAGACAATGAGGGTGGGTGGGCATGTGATCCCTAAGGATACTACATGTTGAATGAAATTATCATCAAACTTCAACTAGATAAGTATTTTCCAATTTCAATGACCCTTTTGTACCCTTTGAGATCACCTATAACAGAAGTGTAGTAGGATAAAAAGTCAAATCACTGTGCATCATAAATTATGAGAACTATGGATTTTAGACATCTTGAAATAGTGTTCCTGTTCACTGCCCAAAAAGGGGGTCTAGAAACTAATCAACAGTTTGGTTTCCTTGTTCTTGATACTGTTGTCTAAATATCTACAAGAGTGACTATTGTCTCTTTTAGAAATTCCTAGCCGAGGAACCGAGCTAAGTATTAATGGGATATGAAATCAAGGACTCTAACATAGTCCTTACCCTCATCTTCATCCATGCAAGCCTCTGTAGGTTCCTGTGTGAATGGAACTGCATCAAAATGGAGGGCTGTGACATCATCAGACACCTCACTTTGACCAGTAGCAGACTCAGATTCAGATTCCACCCAGAATTCATGTCCCAAATCTGCTTTGACTTGACCTTGTAATGACCTGCAGGCCTGAAATAAGTTTACAAGTTTTCAATAATATATACTGTTTTTGTTATGCATCTCTAAATAGTACTTTTCTTAATTTTTTCCAAACTGAAATTTCATATAAGTTTTAATTTGAAAAGTACTTACATTACTTCCAATTAAGAGCAGATATATAAACTGAAGGAATGAGTAGTAACAGATGTAATTTGCAAACAGTTTTAAAGCACAAAGAAAATCAGTTAACAAATGTACACTCAAGGGACCACTAAATTTTGTTATCTTTGGGCAAGTGCTTTACACATCCATGAGACAGAAGATAACTATCAACTGCAATTTTTTTATAAACTATAAAAAATTCAAAATTTGTACCCATTATTAATCTCAACAATCTGAAGCTACTTGTACCAACCAATCACTGCAGTTCAAGAGGGATTATAAAAACTAGCCATTCAAGAAATGATTTAAATGTGTGCAAATGATTTTGTTGACCAACCAGTTGGGATATACAGATTTAGATTAGTTACCAGTCTATGATAGTGATTTAACAAAGTAGGCCAGTATCAGTTTAGTTTGTGGACAGACAGGTATTCATTACATACATGTGAAATGTATATGTAAACCTAAAAAAGAGGCTCATAAATTTATTCTTGGTGAAAAAGATGCCTTTATATGGAGGGGATGTCTGCAAATGCAAATTTTACCATAAAGGAAACTACTATTTTTTTGTACTTTATTCCTCTGATGCTCAAATCATTTGCACAGTCTATTTTAGAACTGAAAATTCAAGGGGGAAATTCTCTACTCATTTGAAAGAAAAGGAGAATTTTGTAATATATGATGTGTAATTTTCTCGTATTCTGAATTTTAAATGCTATTTTCTGTGAGCACAAATCTTGTAATATATGATGTGTAATTTTCTCTTATTCTGAGTTTTAAATGCTATTTTCTGTGAGTACAAATTTTGTAATATATGATGTGTAATTTTCTCTTATTCTGAGTTTTAAATGCTATTTTCTGTGAGTACAAATCTTGTAATATATGATGTGTAATTTTCTCTTATTCTGAGTTTTAAATGCTATTTTCTGTGAGTACAAATCTTGTAATATATGATGTGTAATTTTCTTGTATTCTGAGTTTTAAATGCTATTTTCTGTGAGTACAAATCTTGCAATTGTGGATCCTACAACAGACCCTGCATTTGTGACAATATAATCCACATACATCGACATACAAAAAGAGAAAAAAAAATCTCCGAAAAATTATGTTCAAACATGAAGCACTCTTGAAAATCAGATCTGAAATTCTTTGGAAATCTCTCATTTGTATTCTTCATGAAAGCACTAAATAAGATCATGGTTCCCACACTTTTCTATAGATAAATCTCCAGGTCATTTTCAGGGGTTTTCCAGGATGAAATTAATTTTTTCAAGGCTCAGACATGACCGTTACTGAATGGTATTAAAGAACATTTTAGATTATAAAACATGCATTTTCTAAATCTAAAGATGTTCCTATTTCAAAACGCTCCAAACCAACTAAGTCAGAAAAGATGATGATGTACAAAACCATAAAATGTATCACATGAAACAAGTTTGACTATATTCCTATAAACTGGCATGCAAAGTCATTTCAATGTATGGAATAAAAATTCTAACTTTACTTTGCTGACCTGCATTATGTTGCTACGTGGAAGCAACATAATGAACATAAATTAGTTTGTTTCGTTTCAAAGCTTTAACTCTAAAGAATTCTAGAGCAATATATATGCATGTTATACAAAGTAAACTTTTCATATCACAGTATGAAAAAACAATAAATGCAAAGTATTAGAATCTTATCTTGTAACAAAAAAAGTTTAACCCTCAGTTACTCTGTACCAATAAAACCCAAACAAGATTTTTCAAACAACCTAAACTCCTTAAGAGGATGTAGTTAAAATTCCATCATTTGAAAAGCATTTACAAAAGGGTTGATTTAAATTTTGACAAAAGACCTTCAAAATTATATTTGTTGCATAAACAAGGACTGAATTTTCTGTAAAATCATGTCTTCTTGTAATTCGATAAACCAGTCCCCAAACCTGTGTTGATACAGGGACTCGTATCATTGTTTAATATATAATACAAGGGATGACAATTTCTCATTTCTCCTGTGTCCTATTTAAGATCTGAAACCAATGCTTCAAGCTACATGTTACTGTGTAATAGTTTCACACCAAAGTTCAGCTTAGAGATTCATCATTTTGGACAACAAATTTGGCTTAAAACGAATAGCAGTCCATTTTCTAATATGGGTTTCCTCCAAATATTCCCACCCCATTTTTCACATTTGGACAGTTAGGATGGAGTGTGGGGTCAGCAATTGCATGTTGAAATTTGGAATTTGCTGCCACCGTGAGGTAGTGACATCTGGTAGTTGCTTACCAGCGGGCCTAGCAAATTTAAGTGATGTTATATCAACTCATACCTGCATTAAATCGATAAGAAAATGATTTTATTTTCTCAGAAATGGCAAGAAGTATAATCATTATGTCTTTAATCCACTGATTGACTAGATGAAACTACAGCATAGATGAAACCTGACCCGGTACTCACTATTTGCATAACTAGTCACATGACTTAACAAATCTCAAACAATGACATTGGAAGTCAAATAGTCATGTGATATGAACAACAAACTTCTTTATTATGTTGTACAAAAATTCAATTATATTAAATGAAAGTCAGATACCTTTTGTAGTTGGTAGTTGTTCTTGGAATAAATATAGAGGACTTTGTGTTATTTTTGATAAAACATGACTATTGGATTTATGATGTCATGAACATGTGGGTTGTGAGATACGTGTACTCGTGCGACTAGCAATGCAAATCTCGAGTACCAGGTCAACTTTCATTAATACCTTGGTTTCATCTTGTCTACTAGACAAATCAAATCCACTGAGCATTTGGGTTGACTCAACAAATATGTTTATATTAAGCACTCAAATGATCCATACTGCAACCTTCAAATATTCTGGTCAGATCTCGATAAATTTAACTTATGATCCGTTGAGTTACGACTCAGTTACATAATTGTTTTGAGCTTCAAGCAGTGGCAGAAAATTCCTGGGTTTTTCCCGACTTTCATCAATATTTGCAAAATTCAAGGAGTTTTCACAGTCAGGAAAAAATTATCATTTCTCCCGACTATTTCCCAATTTCCTGGTAACATGGGAACCCTGTGAGATGATGAAACCTGGCCAGATGTGTAAGAAAGATGGAGTCTTAGGGGTCAGGGGTGTGATCTGACTATACAAATAATCTATACACAAGATTTTGTAACTGGGACAATGACCATGTCAATATTTATATAATTTGCTTAAGACCATCTCATTGCACATGAAATCACAGATGAAAATCTTCATGCATAGAAAGAAAAGTGTAACTGTATTGGTCAAAAGTATACCTGTACTGGGCAAAAGTGCACCTGTATTAGCAAAAGTGTACCTGTATTGGGCAAAAGTATAGCAGTCCTGTATTGGGCAATCTTCTTTCATACAAAGGTTTGCTTCACAATATATGACTCAATCTGACCTGAATTATTAACTTGCACCCAATTTATAACTTTATCCAGAATTGTGATCTCTGCATAAAATCCATACTAAATATTCTTTGTCTAAAGAGAATTTTCAAAACTTGTATGTGTATAGATTAAGTGAAAATTGCCATTTACGAAGACAAAACCAATTCCTTTTGGGCCTTCTTCACTGCCTTGTGAATAAGCCATTTTAATAAAACATTTAGTGGTACGAACATTGGGAACTCAAAAAACAACCTGTTTGAGATGATTCTCTATAAATGATTACTAACGACAATTTTGCCTTTTTGATTATTGGGGTTGGTGATGTTCTTTGTTTGCAGTTTATACAGTCTTTAGATCAATGATTATCAGTCAATTGTCCAAGAATGTGCAGCATTGAAATCTGTTTCAAATTGTTATATTTAAGAATTTAGCAAGTTTAAGTTAACAAACCAGCAGCTTATGCTCTATGAAAATTTTTAGGCTCCCAAGTTTTGCTCTTAGACTGAAAGTTTTAATCTGGCTCCATTAGTAGAGCCCCAGACTTTCAGAAAAATATTAAAATCTGCATTAAGGGACTCAAACCTTTTGAAATACTGCTATGCACAACATGAGGGCTCTTTGCATTGAAATCCTATGAAAATGCCATCACATGTTCCACATATATGAGCATGATCATTAGTATCAGCTCAAACTTAAAGTGGAAACTTTATACATTAGCCATATGGTAGGACTAAAGGGGGATAATAAACAGATGGATGTTTATTTAACATACTTATCTCCCCTATTTCCTTGCAATGTAAAAATATTAGACTATCTAGCTAACTACATGTAAGTACCTATCTCTCTATCATTTTATTAATTATTTATTATCCCATGCTTTCAAAGTAGCACTGGGATTTAATGATACAAGTCATCCATACAAGCAGTACATATGGTCCTGATCACATAGAGATATGTGTAATGACCCTGAACATTACCAACATCACTGAAATAGACACATAAAACTTGAAATTCTGATCCCATCCCTGAGGATTGGGATATGATGGTGGTGTTGGTGGGAGATTTTAAATAAATTCCAAATAACTTGTAAGTTATTTGTCTCACACATTTTTAACTCTTAGGTCATGTTGATGGGTCCTTCCCTACCGTCATGGACTTGGCCCCTGGTATGTATTTTTTTGAGGGGGTAAAACTAATTTTAATTATGCAATACTTACCCAATGCTATTGTTTAGCTTTCTTTTTGTGCCAAAAAAATGTACTGTCCATTTGATGTGCCTACATCCTCTCTTACAGTGAAGAATTGTCAATATGATGCAATTCCTTGTGCAGCTCATTTGTCCCTGCTATGTTATGTGCAGAACACTCACAGCTAGCTCATCTTTTACATAGACAGCTGTTACATCAGGACATCAGAGCAGGGTGGGAGGAGGGCATCTGACAATAGCCATGGGTAAGTATTGCATAATTAAAATTAGTTTTACCCCATAAAAAACTACATCCTAATAGCAGCAATAGCTTACCCATGGCTATTGTTTAGCTGAATTGGTCAGTAAGGAGGGTTTGCTGATGCTCCATTGAACTGATAAAAACATGGAGAAAATGGAAAACACTCACCATTGGTAGAGAGGTCCTTGTTATGGAAGGCTGGTATTTCTCTGGGCCACATACTGTATCATAACAATGGGACCCAGAGAAAAGATGCCTGTGCTTTGTTGTGATAACGAGCAGAGGTAAAAGGAGGAAAAGGTAGTATGGGAATGCCAAAATGCTGCCTTAATGATGTCCTCCAAGAAGGAGTGATTAAGGTAGGCCCATGAGGTACCAATGGCTCAAACCTCATGGGCTTTAAGTTTCATAAAGGAAAGGTCTCGATCAGTAAGAGACTGGTACGCTCTTTTAATTGTGGTGACAATCCATCATCAAATAGTGGCGGCTGAAATATCTATGGAGCCTTTGAGAGGGAGGAAAAGACGCTTCCTACCCTTTCTTTTTCCTTTGGATGCATTAAGAGAAAAACAGAGTGCCATCACGGGACATGAAAGCCTATCTGTATTATCCACAGCACAGATTCAATTGAGACGGGGGATTTCGATTGGCAGTGGAGCTATGTAAGGTAATTGATTTTTGGCTAAAAATTCTGGCTGACAAAGGAGGGAAACTGAATCCTAATTCCCATTAAACTGGAGACAGCCAGTGTCAATAGATAAAGCATGAATCACACTTCATCATCGCGATGAGGTGAGGGCAAGTAGAAACAGTCTTGAGAGTGAGGTCCTGAAAAAAAGCCTCACTCAATGGTTCATAGGGGGTTTTGGTTAATGACCATAAAACATAAGAAAGATCCCATCTAGGCGTAAGAGAGTGTGAGACAGGTCTCTGCAGCTCAAAATACTTAATAAGATTGGCAAGGTGTGAATCCAAACCAATTACCATGCCTCGAGAAAATTTAAGTGTGTTAGAAATGGCAGCTCTATAGCCCTTGATAGTGCATACGGAGCAGTTTTTGTTCTCAAAGATAAGCAAAAGGAAATCAGCCACAGAGGTTATAGAGAGGCAGCTAGGGTCAACACGTTTCCTACTGCACCAATCACAGAATATTCTCCACCTGGCATCATAGACCTTGGATCTAGAAGCTCTCCTGGCCTGAATGATGGAACTGACAACTCGGCCCAAAAAGTTGTTCTGGTGGAGAGATCACTTGAGATGAGCCAAGCATGAAGGTGGAGAATTTGTGGGTTGTTGTGGAGGAGGGATCCCTGGTGTTGTGACAAAAGATCCCTCATGAGAGAAAGAGACCTGGGTCAAGCGATCAACAGGTCTAGAAGATCGCTGAACCATGAGCGCTGAGGCCACAGAGGGGCTATGAGAATGATCCAAGCGTTGGAAGTTCTGACTTTTTGCAGCACTTGAGGAATCAGTTGGAAGGGTGGGAAGACATAAGCAAACAGCCAATTCCACTGGAGACTGAATGCATCCACCGCCCAAGCTCCTTGATCTGGAACAGGAGAAACATAAAATGGGAGTCTGTTGTTGAGCCTGGTTGCAGATAGATCCACTAGGGCCCTTCCCCACAGTAGGAACAGGGACTCTGTAACAGAGTGGTGAAGAGTCCATTCTGTGAGGATGGCTCTGCCAGTTATGGAAAGACTGTCTGCCAAAACGTTCTTTTTGCCCAGAATATGCTGAACTCTAAGTGTTATGTTCTCTGACATGGCCCAATGCAGGAGGTTCCAGACTTTCACACAAATAGAAGGGGCATGTGTGCCTCTTTGATGTCAGAGATAAGCTACGACAGACGTGCTGTTGGAGGAGACCATGACACATCAACTCCTTACTCTCTCGATGCAGCTTTGCAATGCTAGGTATACAGCCTTCAGTCTAGGTTGTTTATGTGGAGGGATGATTCAGACGGGGTCCAATGTTCCTGTAGAATTATACCCTCTGGTTCTAATGAGCACCCCAACTGGAATCTGATGCAACAGGGAACAGATAGGAGAGGGGTTTGGGTGCATGCATGTTGACTCCAATCATGAATCCGGAGCTGTCAACCCTCCAGACTTGCAATTAGTGAAAAGTGGGATAAAAATTAGTGAATTTTGAACACAATTAGTGAAAAATTATATCATGACACTAACTCCATTCACTTTGATGGTCAATACTGCATTATATGAAAATCCCAAAATAAAACTAAAACATATTATTTACACTGATTACATGTACTACTTTATTTGCAGCCAAATTTACTGATATACACAAACTTCACGCTATTTGTCATGAACTTCCTTAATCAGGCTATGGTAAATTTGTTATCAAAACAGTTCAGGCTTCTTGCCTGCTGGTTAATCTTGGTGACTAAAATTGTTGCAAATTTTCAGCACCTAAGGAGGCACTAAAGTTTGTCTTATTTTTCTGCACAATAGGAAATAATCTTCCACTGTCACTGTTGCTGATCTCCAACTGAGAAAGACAGGTTATGTTCAACAAGAAAGCTCACAAACGATGTTTCAGCATTGGTAGCGTGCAGAACTTGAGCAGGTGGATTAAAGTACTCCAAAACTGAAATCTGCTGGGGATGCTATAGCAGTCTGCTTTTTCACATCGTTCTGCCACATGCCCACAGGGGCTCGTATCGTTGCTTACAATTTATCTGTCATACATGTACTATATAATAATATTACTATATGGTACATGTATGACAGGTAAATTGTAAGCAACAATACCAGCCCTTATGCACATTCAGAATTGTAAAATTCGCGACACACTACTGTGCAAAAAGCATAATGTACATTGATGTTTGATGGCTAAATGGTTGGCCAAATTTTGGTGTACTCCAATCTATACTTCACTCTTCGTGGAATACAAATCTTTTTCCTTTGAGGAGAAAACATTTTAACTGCAGTGAAGCTTAATTACAAAATGGTATTAATGTAGATGAAACATCGAACGGTTAACATTTAGTGGTGTCAGCACATGCGTGGAAAACCTTGAACTCAAGCAAATTAAGATATATGCTAATCTTTCAATCTAAAAAATTATATCACTTGAAAAAGCTGTCTTCATGATGTGTTTGTTTAAAAAAAAGTTACAGCTGCTACGAGTATGCACATGTGCCTTTTAAGAAAAAGAAATGAGTTGGGCCATGGTTTTCTTCAAGAGTATTTGCAAAACTTCTGTTTGAAATATATATTATATATTTTACAATGCATGCTACAGGGCACAGTATACTGTAACAACTGGCTCTAGTTCTACTAACATCACGACTAGCAATACAGGACCATTATGGGTATCAGTGACTACTACTGCTATCATGACTAGCACTTAATGGAATAAAATTTATTTTCTTCCTGATTTAAGCCTATTGAGAATTTGGGAATTTGTGATTTTTCTGCATGCAGCGTGAATCCATGAATTGCTATCGAGAGTTGTGAAATTCACGCCAAAATCGTGAGGGTTGGCAGGTCTGTGAATCTGTCCCAATTCATCCACCACTGTAATGGCGATGAAATGCAAGTCCTAGAAAGATTACTGTTGATAGAGAATGTTTGTGAGGTTTCCAACTTGCAAGGAGGAGGAACTGTAGAGGTCGCATATGGAGACAATCCTAATAGAACCAAGTCAGCATCAGCATTTAAGGTTCCCAGAAGGGAAAGGCACAGTCAAACAGACAAAGAAATTACTACTCGTAGCATCTCTAACAGGGCTAGAATTGGATCTATCCGATCTGGTGGAACTCTAAGTTCTGGTTTGTCAGGAAATTCATCCCCACATAAACAAAGTCTTGCGATGGAGTGAGTTCCAATTTCTTGAGGCTGGGCCAAAGGCCCAACTGAGTCACCATGGACCAAAAGTGGTACAGATCCTGATGAAGGGACTGGATTTAAATATTGTGGATCAGCTAGTCATTGAAATACTGGAGAACTGGTATTCCCAGTAACCAATTACTCTGGTAAAATCCCTAGTTGCAGAAGAAATTCTGAATGGTAGGACCCAGAATTGAAAAACTTCCTGCTCTAAGCAAAACCCGAGAGATATTTGCAGTGAGGAGGAAATATGGGGATGTGTAGATAGGCATCCTGAAGGCTGATGAAGACTGCCCAATCAGACAGTCAAAGTGCATTCCGGATTGAGGTGGTCTCCATCTTGAAAGGTTCTTCCAGAAGAAACTGGTTTAAAGGGGGGAGGTTGATTATAATGCGAAACTTTCCACTTTTCCTGGTGACTAGGAAGATACACGGAATAGAAGGTGGGTGACTGATCATTCATTGACTGCCCCTTTTTTGTAAAAGGATGTATACTTCCTCCCTCAGTTTTACCAGATTGGATTGGTGGGGTCCTGGATAGAGGAGGTAATTTCCAAAACTGGAGCAGGTACCCCTCATTCACTTTAGAAAGGACCCAACCATCATCCGTGATGCTTGACCAGGCCTCGGAAAAAATGCCTAGGCAAGCACCTACGGGAATGCCTGGGAGAGGGATGTGTGGCAGGACAGGGTTGAAGTCCCTAGGGCTGTCTCCCACCTCCTCCTTTGGGAAAAGAAGGGGGCTGTGGAAACTGCCTCCTTCCTTTCCAGGTTTGTCAGCGAAGCCTGTTTTCCAGTTTCTGGGAACCAGACTGATGGGAAGGAGGAGGCTGTGTCCAATTCAAGAACTTAGCAGATGGCCCTTCCTTGAGGGCCATTCACAATGACATGCTTACTGGCCGATTGCAATGGGCCAGGAGTGGATGTGAAGGACCTGTGTTGAAATGCCGTAGAAGAAATGAGGCCTCCAAGCAGACTCTCAGCTTCAAGCGGAGCAGCTCTAAGGATGTCTTTACTGTGATCAAGAAGTACCTTTGAAGAGTCCAATGCAACATCACAGCAGATGTGAAGAAGTTCTGCCAACAAAGCCAAAGAAACAGAAAGTGCATGCCAAGATGTCTTCGCCATGGCTTCCAGAATGCATTGAAAGGTGGCTCAGGGTTTAACGATGCTTCCTTCAGCATACTTAAAGATGCAGCTGCAAAGAAATCAGCATGAGAAGCTATGGTGACAAGCAGTTGGATCTTCCGTTCCATAGTTTCAATGTCTTTAACAGGAAGGCATGCCCAGGCTCCATTTGAAATACCCACCTTGGCCACATTGGCATCAAGTTGGGGAGGTTTCATGGGCCACTTTAGGGAATGTACCCGATAGCTGGCAGAAGAGACCAAGGGTTGCAACATTGAAGAGGGAATTGTCCACCCTCGACACTGTTGACTAATATTTTGGTCAGTCAAAAACCTCTCAGCAATTTCCTCAATCATAGAAGAATGAGGAAGGAAGAGGAGATCTGGATGAGGTTGAGACCCTGAGATTTTTTCCAGGATAGTTTTGAACTGTGCACTGGGTTTTGGGCACAAGTCAGGGGGCAAGAGGTGACAGATTTCATTTATTGCCTTGTCCAAAGACCATACCTCCTCTTCCACATCTAACAAAGATGAAGGTGCAGGCATAAAAGCAGGCATCACTTGATCACTTGTGCTTCCTCCATGTCAAACTCATTAGAGTATACTACAATGGAGATAGTATCATCGAGGACACTCTGAGCTGGAGAGTGTGTAGGAATCACTAAATTTCTAGGAGGTAAAGAGGGTATAGGAACACTCTGCGCTACATCCCGTACTGCAACACAGGGAGTAGGGGCTGAAGGAGTGGCAAGAGCTGGAAAGAGACCAGAATTTCTGTCAGTCCTTGAAGAAGAGATGCCTCTAGCCTTCCAAATTGTTTCGTGCTGATGATGAGGTGATGGCAGGACATGAGCCGCAACATTGCCATTGTTATGAGGGCAAGATCCAAAAGCTCAAGGGGGCATACATGACCAAGGCCCCTAAGGTGGAGGTTTCCACATCCCATAGGGATTCATTGGGATAATAGGAAAGAGAGGAATGCTAATTTGATCCCCTATCCTAGTCTGAGCCCACTGGTTGGACTCTCAATGTTCATAATGAGGTGGTAGAGGGTGGCAAGGGGGAAACTCAATCCAAACCCTATCCCCATACCATGAGGCTTTAGTGTGATGATCAGAGGATACAGGATCATCAATTGATGCACCACTAAGGATGGTGTGTTGCTGATCCATCCCAATGAGAGGGTGCGACACACTACCTCTGACAGGGTGGTGGCAGTGCATCTCCTCAATGGGAGGCAGCAACACACTATGAGAAGAGCAGTACATCTCCTCCATGTGAGGTAGTGACATGTTATGGTATAGGCAGTGCATCTCCTCCTCAATGGGAGGCAGCAACATGCTATGGGATGAGTAGTACATCTCCTCCATAGAAGGCAGCAACACATTGCTACATGGTCGCTATATTTCCTTAATGGGATGTAGCAACATGCTGGGAGGGGTATTTCCATTATTTTCAGTAACAGAGAAGCTGAGGAAGAAGGAGAATGAAGTTTCTTCTTTCTCTGATAAGTGCAGCTGGAGTCTGCAAGATTCCAGCTTTCTGCTGACCATGATTTACAAAATGTACAACGATTTTTCCTTGTACGTTTGGAACATTTAATACAGTCTGGATGAGTGTCCCAGGAAGACTTCTTGTGACTACACTTTCCCACAGACTGTGTTGACATTATTCCTTAATATAGTTAATAAATTAAAATATTTCTAATTCAACATAGAACTCACCTTGTTTGTATGTACCACAAACGGAGTACACTCCTGTGATCGCTATAGACGTAGTAAACCGTAGCATAAATTCACCATTCCTTTTTCATGTAAGAAAGAGAGTTCTCAGTGTTTTATACAATTTTTATTGAGAAAATGAAGTATACATACATATAATAACAAAGTGAACAAAATTCAACACGTTGAATTAAATATCTAGTATAGATACTGTATACGACATGGTTCCTGTGGTGTCAATCTAAACTGAAGAATACACAGCATCTAGTGAGCACACTGTTGTTATTCCTTGCATAAATGACTTAACCATTACCTAGACACAAAATGATTTTGATAGTAAGTGTATCCGACACCTGAGGGTGTACATGAAGTAACCCCAAGTCCCTGGAGGAACCGAAATCAGAGGGAAAAGGTTACAACATAAATATTTGGGAATAAAAACGAACGGATAACATAACACTAATAGATATAATCATTGAAGAGGCCAGGTCGCAATTGCGGTTAGAAAAACACTGCATCAGGCAAATTTTCTCTATTGTTAGGCACAAATTGATCACATCAACGTCCTTGAAAATGATGAGCTAGCTGTGCTTGTTTTGCACATAATATAGCAGAGACAAACAAACTGCATGAGGAATTGCATCATACTGATGATTCTTTACTCTAAAGATGGATGTATGCACATCAAACAGACGGTATGTTTTTTCAGCACAAAACTGAAAGCTAAACAACAGCCATGGGTAAGCTATTGCTGCTATTAAAATATAACAATCACTGAATAGCCATAGGTAAGCTATTGCTGCTATTAAAATATAACAATCACTGAATAGCCATAGGTAAGCTATTGCTGCTATTAAAATATAACAATCACTGAATAGCTATGGGTAAGCTATTGCTGCTATTAAAATATAACAATCACTGAATAGCCATGGGTAAGCTATTGATGCTATTAAAATATAACAATCACTGAATAGCCATGGGTAAGCTATTGCTGCTATTAAAATATAACAATCACTGAATAGCCATGGGTAAGCTATTGCTGCTATTAAAAATAACAATCACTGAATAGCTATGGGTAAGCTATTGCTGCTATTAAAATATAACAATCACTGAATAGCCATGGGTAAGCTATTGCTGCTATTAAAATATAACAATCACTGAGATTCTAACCCTATAACTATGTTATTTATACACTTAGTAGGCATGGAAAAAACATATATATGCAACTGACAAACTTAGTAACTCAGCCCCTGGGCCATTACTTACAAACTGTTAAGATCCCCACCACAGAAGTATATATACACTTAATTGGCACACACAAATCCCAAACAGATATATGCAACTGACACTGACCCTAGGGATCATCCTGAACCCCAGGGACTTAACTCCCTGGTTATAACTTGTGAACCATTCAGTTTCCCATCCTAAAACCATATACATGTATACACTTAATTACTAGGCATGAAAAGACAAATGTGTACATGCACCTGACATTGGCCCTGGGTAAACCCCCATCAAAGGACTTATCCCCTGGGTCACACCTCTGAAACTATTGAGATCCCTACCCCATGACCATGTATATACTCCATGAGCATGAAAAAACAAATCCACAAGCCACAATGACATTTGCTCCTGGGGCAATTCTTACCATCAGGTACTTACCTAAGAGACACAAACTTTGGATTGTAGGCCAAAATAGGGAAGCACTGGGATGTTTTATTTTACACACCTACAAATTTAGTTTCATTATCGAATACCTACCTGTATAAAGAAGAGCTTTGGTTTGTCTGCCAATGCAGGACAATTAGACATATTAAACAGTGTGGTAACATCGGATGTATAGATTGGCCTCCCATCAATACCATAGAGAGCATGCTGAATTGTGGTCTGCTTAGAACCAATGGTGGTGTGCTTTATTTCCTCACCATGTGTGCTGATCACACAAACAAAACAGTCTGATTCTTCAAGAAACTTCTTCTTAGAGGCAGCTAATAGAAGTGCAAAACAAAACTTTATTCATCATAATTGCAACATATTAAAAGCACCTGATCAATGTTTGGCAATACATTTGCTACTTTATGATAATATTTTGAAGTTGCATTGAAATATTGCAAATCACACAGTTTTCATCAATTCAGCTAGAAAACTAGACTCTAGAAATGTTAGTGAGCAGCTCATGACATGAAGAAAAAACTTAAGTTTAAAGCAGTGTTAAAAAACCACAAGAATGTTGGTCACAGTAAGTAATTTGTGATGCACAAATCCCCTTTATTCAAAGCTCTACCATCAGAGTATGATTGGTGGCAGTATGTAAAAACGATGCTGGATTAAGAGTTCAAACTGGAGTTTTAAGCATATCTAAAAAAAATATGGAAAATATGTAACCATCATGCTGTTTTGCAGTGTGATACATCTTCATCCCAAGATGAAACCACAGTGTAAATTTGATGGTAACAGGTAAAAGGGTACTGAAAATGGCCCAGACATGATTTGCAAGCAATATTCTATCAGTCCTGTAAAGCAGCTCTGACCCATCCTTGGTGTTCAACACACCTTCCACCCAAGACGCATGTTGCAAGTTTGATATTATATGTAACAAGGCAATAAAATCAGAACCAGAATGCAGTCTAAAAGAAGGTTTCAATATATCATGGAATGTAGGTCACAATGACCTAGTAATGTTGCATGACTCTTGTTTATCCCAAACATGTGCCTACAGTGCAAGTTTCATCTCAGTACTTAAAATTTCGTAGGAGTTTTAGGTTGGACAGAGAGGATGGATACAAGTTTTAAATAATGTTTACTAAATCATTGATTCAAAGCAGGTCATAGTGACCAACATTATATTCATCCCAAGATGCACCTTTATAGTAAATTTGGTGGAAATAGCTGAAAAGGAATTAAAATTAATGTGCAAACATGTTTCAATAATTTTCAATTCATCCTTGAAAGGTGATCACTGTAACGTTATTTTTATGTGATATTAAGTTCTGATTTCAAGATGCACCCTTAATGCAAGTCTGATTTTAAATAGATGTATTGATATAAAAATAATAATCGAGATAGGGAGGACAAAGTTATGGATGGGTGATAAAGTCAACCCTACGTACAGCATGCTTCTCAAACTATGGAATAAAAAGTAACCTACTGATTACATGACTTGATTTAGTACATACTATACACAAAAAAGATCAATCAATCATAAAAATGTTGTACTGTGAATGTTTTATATATGAAAATCACAGAATTAATAATGCTAAATTATATTTACACTTTAGAATCGCAGATGAAACATGGACTATAGGTGCCAAATCCATTTTGCACTAGTATGTTATAAAGTTAAATCCAAACTAAATAAAATGCCCAGACCTGCCAACCCTAAAAAGTCCTTTTCAGTACAGCGGGAGATATTTTTTCAGAAGTTAAACATATTTTCAATAAGGTGTAGTAAAATATCAACTACATGTACTATTATTGTTTACTTCAAAACATGTGATCGAATAGTATCTACATACACTGCTGTTGTTGACTTGGAAACACGTGTTTAAAAAATATATAAAATGTGGTCTGATGCAGGAAGGGCAACACAATGTTCATCTAAAAAGTTTGTAAAGTACGCCTCACCCTATGACCCCCCAGTCCAGTATCAGAAATGCAGTTCTAAACCCCATGGACGTAAATAACTTCTTGTTAGATGCCTCAACCTGACATTTATCTCTCTCACCATGGGCAATATTCACACTGACGTGAAATTATGTCCAATATATGTAATTGCCACCTTTCCTGTTTTTTTTTTTCAAGCGCATCCATGCATCTGAATATTCTATTTTATACACCTGTGAATGTTTGTAATGCTTTTCAATAGGCTGACTGTCGCCTTCTATGTGTTTCCATTTGTTGGAATTTCTAGACCACGTTATGACATAAAAGCAAAAGCTTGATCATGTGGGCATTCTGCATGAACAACATCAGACTCCAGTCACAATTAATACTTCTGGGTCAGTTAGTCTGGTTCCATGAACAAATCCACTGAGTCTAATATGAAAGCACAGACCCTGACCAAACCAAGACAAATCAATATCTGGATCTGACCCATGAGAATGACTGTATTTTCTTGTTTTCATATTGTTCCATAAGCCCATAAATGTAAGGGTTTTTTAGTAAGACTTTAAAATGATAAAATTGCACGAGTTGGCACATTTGAATGTCTCATGAAATTAATAAGATATTTTCTTAACTTTATCATATAATAAAACTGGTCATGAAGTTGTGAAGCTATCCAAAACATGTGTATCACAGAAATCATCAGATATCTGATCAAGAATTTGGGGCATCAATGTAAACTTTACATTATGATATTTTACAAATCAAATAGAAATATATGATAAAAAGCAATATAATGAACAATTTTAAATAATCTCATTGCAATTAACAATGAGAATATGATTACCTTTCTTCAGTTTGTATATCATCTGTTCCACACCTAGATTTTTGTACATCTTCACTGTAAATGCCAATTTTGTAAACAGTTTTTTCAAGTTCTTCAGGTCAGTTTCTGCTCCACGGCGATATGATAAGTGTGGAACATTAAATTGTTCATTGACAA